>VOMN01091240.1:0-14311 GCA_014899125.1 Orchestia grillus | reverse complement strand
ACCTCCCCACGACGCACGGCTGTCAACCGGAGCAGCGTAGGCAAAAAATTACCGTTATTTCAGAGCGGTGTTTCAGCGGCTCAACCGTAGCGGAGAGTTTGCAATAACTTCATGTATTGTAATTCTCGAAGAGCCATTTTAGTGACTTATTTTACATTGATGTGCATGAATATGAGTAGGATTCAGGTTTTATGAACATTATATAATATCGGTTTGGACATGATAGCGCTTATCAAAACAGCGATGCCTTACTACACGGAGTGGGATGTGGAGAGTAGATTTTTGCGATATCATGCGATGCTATATTAATAGAAAGAAACTAATTGGAGATAGTAGCAAGAGACAAAACTGGGAAGGAAGATGAAACTTTAAGCAGAAGCAATTTCGTGGGCAAGTCGAACGAGAAAATCAACAAAGCGCATTACTGACCCCTGACTTTAAGCAAACTTGAGAATAAAGCTTCATGTTAAACTATTCGTTGTGTTCGATACCCAAATTCATGCGTGCACATGAACGATTTCATCTTTTGTAAAGCGTACACCGATGTGCAGACGACTGTAAAATTCACTCGTACACGTCCTTGTCCTCTAACGTACGGCGTCAATTGTGAGGACAAGCTGCGCACTGGACGACCAGGTGTGGATGGTGATCATCTGCAGTATGCGAGCTGGATGACCAGGTGTGGATGGTGATCATCTTCAGTATGCGAGCTGGATGACCAGGTGTGGATGGTGATCATCTCCAGTATGCGAGCTGGAGGGCCAGGTGTGGATGATCATCTTCAGTATGCCCGGCCAGATCTGGCCTTCAGCCCTGCGACTGAGAAGAGTAGGCCAGGCTAACACATGCTAGAGTGAATTAAAATTGCTCGATCAAAAATTTATTGCACACATCAGAGCAGCGCGAGTGCAGCGAGCACATGTGCAAGAACTCTCAGGTGCGGTGAGTTATGGGTATGATAAGGTACAGGTATGATGAGTAACAGGTATGATAAATTATAGGTAAGATGAGTCACAGGTATGATGAGTTATGTTTATGATAGGTTACAGGTAAGATGAGTTATATATATAAGCATGGTCGAAGAGTTATGGGTGAGATGAGACGCAGGTAAGATGAGTACTAGGCACGCTAGACGAGTGCCAGCACTCCACACACTCGGCTTCTACTGCATTCACTTTTTTGGTACTTTAGCACTTCCGACAACATGATTGCTCTCTTTACTGAACATTTCCAAGAGCAAACATCACGAGCTTTGCGTGCGACAAATTTGTAAAATATTAGTCATGGATTGACTGATCGTTCAATCACTCCCGCGATTGTCCCCTGCAAGAACAGGGAATTCATTTCATCTTGCTAATTGTCAGACGTACCAAAGTCATCCGATAAAAAGATAAAACTCGGTAAAAAAGTTCGTTTATTTCTGTCAAGTCGAATGAAATATTCCTCCCAACTTGAGTTTAATTATTTCGCTTTACTTGAATAAAGTTACCAAATTAAGTGGGTAATTTTTTCAAAATTCTAGTAGAACGAAAACTGTTCTTCTGAAGACGAGTGTATAATATCACAGAAAAAAATGTAACTTTCTAGTCTATCAAACTTGAGTGAAACTCTTCAAGCCAGTTTGCTTAAATTTTTAACTTCAACTTCAGGTAACTTGTGTTTTTGAAACTTCTTTCCTCAAATTTGGCAAACTTTCTCTTCACGAAATGAGTACAAATTTCGCATTCAAATGGGTCAAAACTTTCTAATTCAAGTTGAGTAAATTCTACCCTCGCAAGTTGAATTGACTCTTACTTTCAAGTTTGATCAAAGTTTGCGAGCGAGAATGTATGCTCTAGCGCAATGGCTGGTAGTTTTTCCATTGATTTACATCAACAAAAATATCAGTGATTTTTCTCCGATGTCTGATTTCAAACGACAATATTTTAGGTGACGGGAATGCTAGGTATAAACATATTAATGAGTCCAATGTGAATTACATGAACTACCCAATACAATTTCGTGAGTAATTTAAATTCCAGGCATCTGCAACTCACTCCCGTCTGTAGGTTCCGTGTTGCAACCACCATTGTTCGCGCTCCTGACACACTTATCTTTCTCTAAATTTATATTAGAAATATTTGTAAAGAAAAGGAATACTGTCAAGCATAATAAACCACCTGTACAAGTACAAAAAACTTCTTCAATTTTTTCAATATGAGTGAGTTGAAATTACTGCAGTGATTGTGTGGATTTAAAAAAAACAATTTTTTCGAATTAAAAGTTACCTCAGCTTGGTGCATTTGGAGGTTTTAGCCATCTTTGCTGACGATGTTTATACATTTCACCTCTTTGTTGTTGCCACCTTTTTTATACGTGTATAAAATGTGAGGTTCTCGTGAGAGAGAAACAACATTTCTCACATGAAGGATCCAACCAGAACATCAGAAGCGTTCAGATTTTCAAATTGTATCAAAATACGTTGAATTGTCTCACAGGCGCGCATCGAATGAATTGAAGTGGCACGGGTAAACTGGGCAGGTCTAACTGACGACTGTCAAAGTAAGAAGGTAGAGCTAAGCAAGGTTCATCAGGAGGGTCAGGTGCGACTGCGCAGGGCTAATGAGGGAGCGTCATAAACAGAGGGAGGTAGGACCCAAAAAAGACTTTAAAGTGTTCTGTGGCGAGTGGGGAAGTGAGGGGAAAGTGAGGGAGAGTGAGGGGGGTAGCCATAACAATACGAGGGCAGAGAGAGAAGAGTTATAGCGCTGTCAGTGGGAGAGTGTGAGGGAGATGAGCTGTGGAACGTCTCCCTCTGGGGGGAGTTTTGGGGGAGCGATGGTAGGACGTGAGGTGAGAGAAGGATGAGAGGGAAGGGAGAGCAGGACTGACAATGAACAAGAAGGAAAATTGAGGCGTAGTTCAACGAGCGGGGAGGTTGTACGGCAAAGGGGAAAAGTAATAGAGTACAATGCGATTTTGAGAAAAGTCAGGGAACTCAGAAATTAACTTAGCAAAGTAATCTAAAATTGAAGTGCAGTGTGAAATAGGCAAAAAATGAAGGACGGGACTGGAATTTAAATCCCTAGATGAAGAAAAAAAAGAATACGCTAAATAGTACGTTGAGACAGTCGAATAGCTGACGAAGGGGAAGTACGAGTATGAAGAAACTATTGGAAATTTTCACCTATAATTAATTCACAATTTTTCCAGAAAATATGGAGAAAAGACTTGAAGAATTTAATCTAGTGTGTAATCAGCCACAGGTGGATGAAAAGTTATAAAAAATATAATTTACCTTTGAACAATTAGATTCTTAAAATTAACGAGTCTTACTTTGTGAGTGACATTTTTGTGTTTATCAGTTACCCAGTTTCACACTTTCGGCGCCTGATAACAAGCCTAAATTATATATAATTATAGAATTATATGAATTATGTTTAATATAACTAGCTAATGAAGCCTTCGCATAAAAGTTAGACTGGAAAATTTAGACCCTTGCAATTTTCCAGGGATCTCTGGATGCGATCTGCTTTAGTAGGCCTAAATGAGAGCGGTCTCCCAGCAGCGTGGTCCGAAGAAGAACTATAATTGTACTGTTTTTTATGTTTAAATTAGCTTAAAATACTGATTTAATTAGTACATTGTTTGAGTATGCTACACAAATTTAGCTCAGAAAATAAAAAAAAAATAGCGCTAACAAAAATCACTCAAAGATTCGAAAAGGTTCGGATCCCGGAAAGTTCATTGCAGAACATGCTGACGTCCTCACGAGCATGTTTGGTGCTCCTGCTGGGAGGCGTGAGATGGAGGAGGGCTGAGGCGAGAGGCCTGGTAGCACAGCTATTCCCACGCGCCTTCCTTTGAAAAGAAGGGTATTTTAATTAGTTTGAATATTTCTTACCTAAAAGGAAGTTGCCCGCGAATGACAAGTTACAAATTTGCTTACTAAGCCAACTCTGGTTTGAAATCCTCATGAATTATCCATGAAACATTTCTTGATGTGTCCATAAGTAGTACAGGTTTGAATTACAAAATATAAGTTCTTAGAAATGACTATCTGAGGAGTGTACTCTTTTAAATTCCATCCTAACCTAATCAAGGCTGGACAAAACATGAAAAAGTACAAAAAAGTTCAGAGCCATCGTTCTGCACGTTCAAAGCGAAAACGTTGCCATTGATACTTAGAAACTTTTTGATTTCATCAAATCATGTACTTATAAACTTCAAGCAAAGTTAAATCGCCTAAAAAAGTTTTATATGTGAAATTTGTAAGTAATTCGATACAATAGTATTCGATAATCGTTCAAGTAATGAATGATTGTTTTTGGTTCTAAAAATGATATAATTAAACTAACTAGGCGCAAATATACTTCCAAGAATTGAAAACACTGTCCACTAGCGAATTAACTTACAAAATTCTTTAACTAAACCATAAAACATTTTTTCTTCAATAATAGCTGCTACCAGCCCTGGTCGCAACGTAATTTTATCGAAGTACGTTGTGAATTTTTTTCCGTGAAACTGACCGTGGGTTGTAGAGCACCACTGCAGCGTGTGTTGTTGTAGAGTACCACTGCACCGTGTGTTGTTGTAGAGCACTACTGCACCGTGTGTTGTTGTAGAGCACTACTGCACCGTGGGTTGTTGTAGAGCACTACTGCACCGTGGGTTGTTGTTGAACACCACTGCCTCAGGAAGACGTTAATAATTGCAAGGCAATAAACAGCTGCCGTAAAAGGGGCGGCTTAAGTGTGAGAGACCTGCGGTGCAAGGGAGAAGGCAGAGGTGGAAGTGGTGAAGAAAGTGCGAGGGAGATGATAAGGAAGAGGATAAGGCAGGCCCGAGTGGGATGATGGCGTGGATGACGTAATTACGGCAAACATAGTGTTGAGGTAAAATCCAGACTTCGCATGGATGAGGTGAAGAGAAATGGATGGTACAGAGCGTTGGTTTTATTTCAATGTTGATACTCCAAATTTCTTTGTTGGAACTTCTTTTGGGACCTATTTATAAATATGATACATGCAAATTGGTAAATGGGTTTCCTTTTAAAATACCTAAAATTTAGTAATTTCTGTGGTGAAACTTTCCGACATTCTTACCTTGCATGATCAGACTATTAGCGCAAGACGATATTGCTGACCGCAGGGGGTCACAGGCTGGACGGTAGCTGGGAGGCCGAGTGTGGCGAGTAAAAGAAAAGAGTAAAACATAATTTCTGTAGTTTAATACAATCAGTGTTGTTTATTAAGTAAGTAGGAGATGCACTGCGCCAAAAATGGCGGTACAAATGGAGTTCATGGCTTAAGATGCCTTCTTATTTACGGTAACTCTGACATGAAATAATGTTACTCTACATTCAGTAACATTGATGCGGACTGCTTTCTCTGACAGTCTTACTATTAGTTTAGAAACACGAACCCAGGAATTTTCTCTAATCTAAATCCTTAAGAGCGTCATAGTGAGACGGACGGAAGGACCAAGCAAGTAAGCGACACTGGACTATAATCATGTAGTGGGATATTTCTCAAAATGATATAATGGCACTTTAAAATTGTCGCATTGTTCATGCTGACATTCTACCGTTACAGCTGTAACACAGTTGATTTTGGAAACATTTTTTTCTGAAAAAAAAAGGTTTCCCATAAAGTGGTTGTTGCGCATTCGATACAAGCACACCAACACTCTGCGTTTTGCGACCTTATCGTCCCCGTTCAGGGACCGGGACGTCCGGACGGCACCGAGACACTGCCAGTCGGCACCATACACTGGCTTCTCACGCGTATTTTCACCAAAGAAGAGAATTGTTGTCAAGGAACAAATAGTACAGGGAATGTTATTCGAAGGCTCGAACTGAAAGAGTGTTACTGCATTTATAATGATAGAATGACCTCAAATATAACATACATGGGCAACGTCATTCATTGATAGAGTTTGACGCGAGGAATTCGAATTGCATTTGTAGTTTTATTAATGGCAGCATACAATATTACTGAGAGTACTGTTTTGAATAGCAAAAACATGAAACACATTAATGGTAACATGTGCATACGTAAGTTGAACTTGTGTACTTATCTTCCATTATATTTTAGTTGTAAGACATGACAAGGTTTTTTCTTCAAAATACGTTCCTGCAGACCCATGCCTCCTCTACGCAGGACGCCTTCACAGAGCCCACAGCTGTCATCTTGGAACAACAACGCGACCGAAATTCAGATTCACCATTCGAACAACGTACGTCAGTAAGCCTGCACGGACATGAACGCCAACAATTTTAAAATTCAATTTGGAAATTATGTTACAGGATTAGAGCCAGGGGACGAGGGGGCTCAGGACCAGTTCTCGGTTACGGTCGGTGAAGTGATGTTGGGTTATTATGTTTCAATTGCAAGAGCAGTTATGACATCTACAGACAATACCTGCTGAAATGACGTGCATGTAACGTCTCTTTTTCTTTTCTTTGTCATTTATTATCTTTGTCATTCTTTTTTCTTTGTCATTTATCAAAATTACATTCGTAATTAATTTTAGCGCCCTCGTTGCAGTAACCATCGTTATTAATTGAACAAATACCATATAATCAAAATCGTCTTTATTCATTTTATTGAGATCAACACCAGCATGGCAGAGGATGACTTTCCATCATCGGCTTTAAAAACGTTAGTTTCAATAATAATTTCATTCAAATTAAAAGATTACTCGACAAGTAGACGTTTGTGTGTAACTTGAAATTGTAGCGAAATTTCCACGGCGGATTGCAGGTGCAAATTTAATGGAAATGAAAGCCATGGGCAACTTCTGCATGCCAGTCGAGCAGGCAGAACTGATTGTGGTATTTCCTAGAATCGGACGCTTGCAGATCAAGTGATTGTATGAATTGGCTGCTTGTGCTTGAAGAAGACTTTTTCAATGCTGCTTGTTGTGGTCCATTCTAGACCACCATCACTTCTATCACTCTAACGCCATCACTTCCATCACTCTAACGATCAATTGATTTAGATTTAACTTTACTCGCGAACTTAAGAGCGAACGTTACTTTGGACATTTTAGCATAGCCTTGAGCCGGCTCTGGGTTCCATTTAGCGAAGACTTCCTTAAATATGAGGTGAATGCCTCGTTATTTATCCACTACGGATAATGCATCGACGAGGTTAGATAGGCAGATCCCAAATTGAGAATTATATCACTATTCCGAAAAGCATCAAACTCTTCAGCATTCCTGGTCATTCGGTTCTGTCTAAATGTTATTTCTACACCATCGAGTGGTACAGAATATATATATCTCCAAATTATTCCTTGTCAAAAAATAATATCTGAAGGAAAGCCATCCTATCACTAACCTTTATAAGCCCTCACCTTAATAATTAGCTCCCATGTGCCCCCTACCGCCGCGTATTGCGAGGAATACAACCGTCATTCGCGGGAATATCACTTCCACTCGAATCCAAAATTTCAGTTCAGTTGTACATTATCCTACTGATGATCGCTCTAGGGAATCCAAAATTTGAGTTCAGTTGTACATTATCCTACTGATGATCGCTCTAGGGAGTTTGTTATAAGCCGCAGGAACATTGGACCTGAGAGGGAAGAGCGTGCAACCGCCACAAGTCGTGGGCACGTCGAGTGACATTGCCAGTCGAGGCAGACACGGCACAGGGAGGGCTTAGCGAGCGACCTAGGAAGAACTTCGCTTGAAGCATTGCGGTGTCGAGGGCAGCGAGGGAGGATGCTGCGATCCTAGGACATCTTAAGGGTTTGCTGCTGGTATCTGTGGCCGTGACGTCATCAGATATTAATTTGATGCTCTTCTGTGATTGGTGGAGACGGCAGCGTATTGAGCGGCGCCCTGACCAATGGCCGGCCTCCTTATGATGATGGCTAGGGGGACCGTCTCTGGACACTGGACAGAGAGGGAGTGAGAGCGAAGAGAGGGAGCGAGAGGGAAGTGAGAGTGAAGAGAGGGAATGAGAGAGAAGTGAGAGTGAAGAGAAGGCGCGATGGGAAAGTGAGAGGAGGTACGGCCCGGTCATGCAGCGAGCAAGAAAGAGCGATCGGGTAGCTGCGTGAAAGAGGAGCTAAAAACAGACAATTGGAAAAGGCGAGAAAGAGAGGAGGGCGAGGGGGTGGGGAGTTGAAGATGATCCTCAGCTATGAAGGAATGGACAGCGCCAGCCCTCGCACAAAAAAGGAAGACGCGCACTACAATTGCCACAGCTGGGCTAGCTGCAGCTCGTCTCCTGCGCTGCACGCCACAAAATCAATGCAAGAATATATTTCTACATGCTGGACGTGCATCGAAGATTTCATTGTATTAAGAGGCTCTTTATTATGTGTTGCTGAAATACGAACAATATTTACATTCATAAATAAAATGATAATTTTCACATAAGGTACACGTTACTTATCCTTTTGACTTGCTGCGATGGCACGAACTGCACACAAACCCATCGTGAGAAAATATTTCCTCCCATTAGTTCACATCTGGAACATCATTCGAATTACAAGTGAAATACCGTCATTTGCTAACTACTGACGGAAACATTTCCTATCCATATATTCTTACAATTCATGCTATTCTACAATGACTTTTAATGTGACACGTTGCCATGATTCTGTGATGCCAGCCCTCTTTCTTTTTTCTAATCCCTAGATTTGATCGGTAGTAATGTCTGTCTCTTTGAGAACTATTGCGCTAAAGTAAGAAATCAATCGATTTGTGTCACCAATCTTCAATGTAATCCTTATCATCCACAGTGCATGTACCGCTACTTTATTCTGTAATAATTCGCTACGGCTGACGAGGAGCACTGGTAACGCGTTTCGCTCTCAACCGAGAAATATGGGTTCGATTCCCGGCTGGAGCAAGCGGATTTTCACGGAGCCACAGAGTGCTTCTTTTGGAAAAGAAAGTTTAAACCTCACATCCTCTTGTGTCTATAGTTACAAGGCATTGAAAACCAACGATGTACAGTATGTCAACTGCGTTGAAATTGATCGAGTTTTTATTCTCTAGGCAGGTGTTGGTGAACAGCGGATCCAGCGTGGGCTGAGGTGGGGAGAGCTCCTCACGCTAGAACATGATTTCGAACACTGTTTAACACCCGATCCAACAGGTGAAATAAGTAGATTCAGCTGAACCTCTCATCTACGGAGACAGCTTGTTAATGGATATCAGATAAGGCCGACAAAATTTGCTGGTCTGAACATTTTTTACATATGCTAGAAAGTCCGGAGTGAAAGGGCAAAATAGTCACATGCGGAATATTCGCCTCGACGGATTTCGCCCTCAAAATAGTCACTTAGGGAGAGACTGAACTGTACTTAAATTGAATGATTGAATCTAAAGCTTCAAAAAATAGCTCCTGAAATGCTTTCTGTACATAATTGTACCAATGAGGATTTGACGTTAGAAAAAGGTAAACTTCGGAAAGTGAATTCACGTGGGCCATGAAATTCCTTGAGCCTATACAAAAGTGATCAAAGTGTATCGTGGGCGCTGTTCACGTGATTGTGACAAAGGGTCCACATTACAGAGCATATGTCAATCAAATTACCCCAACTAACATTTAATTCTTCACCAGATGAAAATGACAGAAGAAATACACTAGGAGTGGTCCGTATCCTATCAAGAGTAAACTGGAGCAGCAGACGATACATGACTCTGACACGCCGTCAAGAGCAGAGTCCGTGCCCGGCAACGACCGCCCCAAGATGGATGAGTTTGACGAGGTATGAGGTCCGTGACCCTGACCAGGGGTGCTGTTTGCTTCTGTTTGCCCGTGTTTGGATCAACTCTTTGTCTCTTTTGTGAGGCCTCGGGCTGACGAGATGCCGCCCTTTGTGACCACGGCTTCTCCACTTGGCGTTTCATTGCACTGTTTGGTTTCCATGCTCAGTGAAAGTTGATGCCACACGCAACACTCACCCGCCTCCTGGCTCGACCACCTCCTTCCTTCGCAGCCGCCGGTCTTAGCTGCCACGACGTCATTCAACTTCAGTTACGCTGTGAAACCTGTCATTTTCCCTCCATATTTATATTTCAGCTTTTCCCTGGGGCTACTCGATGCAATAACTCTAAGTTTGAGTACTGGTAACATGGTGAAGAATTCAATATGGAAATGACAAAAGGTAGGTTTTTTGGTGAATAATGGGCGAGGACAAAGTTAGGGCTATTTATAATTAAAATAGCTACATATTCGCAGCTTTTTAGTAGTATTCATTGCGTATTAAACACTATTCTCTTAGGATCTACTGCAATGGGGTTTTAGTGCGTACTGATGACAGTTCTTAACCTTCTGCTCACGTCGCAGTGCATATACCAACGTGTACCGCGTTACTGATAAGGTATTTTCTTTTTCTTCATTCTTAACATGCTGTTTCTATACACAGGGGATTCTGTGTGGGATTACATCTTGTCAATTGATTCCCCATGTTTTCTAGAGTCAGCACTGAATGGCCCCTCGTCTCCCTGCGTACCTCAGTCCTTGTAGAGCTGCTCTCTGTACTGCTACTGCTTCTACGACTGCGACAGTACAATTGATAATGTACTGTTTTGAGACGTGCATGCTGAGGATGTCCAGTATTTTTGTACCTCACTCTCTAGGTCGAATTACAGTTTAATCCCACGATGCCCTGTGATACGCGAGCGTTCCAACATGAAAAATTTAATTGCTGTAGTGTGTTCATTGGGAAAGCACAGAGTGGTAGAATTCAGAAACTTGTAAATCTATGTGATGTCACTTTTTGAAAATTTATTAATATTAGTACCTGTTACTCCTGCTTAAATATAAATATATGTATAATTCTATTGGCCAGACTAGACTTTTTAGAGACATGAGCTAGGTGTCTCAAAGAGTTATAATGTTCTTGTACAACCTGCAGAAAGAACTTATATATGTACTTGACCACCGTGTAAAGAGACCGCCCTTCAATTTCGTCTTCTTTGGAACTCGAAATTTGGCGTCACAGACCATCCGGTAACAGACCATTCGGTCACAGACCATTCGGTCACAGACCATTCGGTCACAGACCATTCGGTCACAGACTATTCGGTCACAGACCATTCGGTCAACAGCCACCGTTATGCCTCCAGTGACGACCGCCAAACTGAATCAAGAATCTAATTTAGCAAAGGCAAATTTTTGTTAACTTTACACGGTGCTCGTGCGTTGATGATGAACAATGAACCAAAACCGAGGCCCATAGATTGAAAGTGCGAACTTCGCCCTCTCAACGAACAGTTTAGTAAATCCCTTTTCGTCCGAATTAACAGGTGCATACTTTTTCGAAAAGTATTTATAAAATACATAAATTTCCGCTATGTTACGAAAGTACGTAAATGTATTACAGGATAATTAAGGGTTTTATTGGAGCATCTATGTGCTTTTCCGAAAGATTCAACAGTATAAAAAAATTACAAAAAGTTCTTAGACATGCGTATGCTGCCTGCGTATAACAAGAAATAAATCAAAAGATTTTCTTTCACATGTAAATGAATTTAGGTCACAAAGGGTTCAAATACAATTGTATTTAAGCTTAGCCGCAGAGAGGCTCAGCCGTGCAGCTCAGTAATTTCCGAACCCATTAATACTCGCTAAAAATTACAATATTACTGATATATTGGTGTACCATTTACCTTATGCTTTTTTCGGACGACCCATTTTAATGTCAATGGCTTCATTATTTCAGCACTTTGAATTAATTGTACCATTTTTGAATTAATTTTTAGAGAAAAATGCCAACTTCTAAGCGACATTTGAAAAAATAAGCTCCCGTACAAAAAATTAATCCCTTATCGTTTTTCGAGCTATATCTTTTTACTATGTACGTCCAGCAATCGGTTTTCAAAAATGTGACCGAAGCTTAGGTTATATCCAAGAACTGAACAGGCATCAGTCTTCATTCAGAGCTGGGATGGTATAGAATTGTTTCTTAGTTGCTCCACGACGATGGGACGTAACCAAGACGAGTCGGAATGGCAAAAAGGGGCTATTGCATTTGGTAATGAAGGATGTTTGCCGCAATCGCTGGTCTACCAATAATGAAAACAATGTGGAGCCTAAAGTAATTCAACGCAATATTATGATCGGACGAAAATTCTGACCGATAGGGACCACCGCCGTGTGTCTCGAATTGTTGACCGGAATCTCACATGGAACTACTGTGAGAACTTCATTGATGGCCCTCCTCCTGCTGTTTCTGAACGAACTTTTGGTAAAGAAACCTATGCAATGGATATATGGAGCAGATTAGCTCTTCAAAATCCGATATTAGCTCCTGCCCACAAGAACGCTCGTTTAACCTGGGCCAAAGCACACGCATGTTGGACTGAAGTGGAGTGAAAAAGTATCATGTATTGAGAAGAATTACGATTCTATCTCTATAGCAATGATGCCCGCCGTTGTGTTCGTCGAGAACCTTATGACGCCTTCAACGAAGCCTGTGTGCAAGGGGCGATACAAGGAGGAGGAGGGTCTGTCAAGTTATAGGGCTGTTTCAACAACAGAGAAGTGGATACTTTAGCTAAGGTATTCGTCAAACTGAACCAACATAGTTACATTGAGCTGCTAGATAACCAAGCTTTGATATTTGTACAATATTTGAATGACGAAAGGCATGTTGCTTTGCCTATCTTTCAGAATGACAACCACCGATTGCATCAGGCTAGAACTGTTATAAATTGGCGTGACAGTCATTCAGGATATGTCAGGCATTTAAACTAGCCAGCTAAGTCCCCAGGTATGAACCCAAGAGTAAATTTGGGACCTGAAACGACAAGTTAGACGTTGAGAAGATCGTCCGCACACTGTGGCCGCGCTACCACGAAATCATTTGATGTAAGAGTGGCTTAAAGTTGACCAGATGTACGTTTAGACACTTGTAGACTCAATGCCCTTGCCGCCATTATTCTTGTTCGTAGCAGTCCTTTACCATAATAGTCACAGGGGTCTGATTTCTTGTCTAGGGAGCTTATTTTCATTTCGTTGAATCATGCAGTACATGTACAGTAAACACATCAAACCAGCAGTTTTCATGTAAGCAAAACGGCACTGAAATAAAGCGACTTTTGAATTAACTGGAACGTTTCTTTTCATCGTTGTCTTGCCATGAAGTCAGTCTTGCCAAAGATTGTTGCAGGTTAGGTTAGCCGGAAGGAACCCGCGAAAAGTGTTCGCTGAACTGAAATCTACAGAATTCCCAGTCAATTATGCGTAAGCTACGCATACTTCATCGACATCATTCTCATGCCTTCTACTTTGAAGCAAATTCAACGCGCACAACTTAGATAGACTGTGAAATGAACTCAATTTCGCAAAGCCATGTTTTCCGAACAAACGCCCGTCAGAACAAAGCTCCTGCTGTGCGCATTAAAGCTAAAGTCTTCTTCATAGAACCGTCCCGGGTGATTGTTTTTTTGCCGGCCTCTTGAAAGTGATGCCAATGTAGGAACGCATTAAGTAACTTGTTTGTCTAAAGCTCGCTTCGAGAGGCCAAATCCCGCGCTTTAATGCACTTAATGATCGATAACCTGAGATGGGAAGAGGAGGGAGCGTCTAGTGATGATCTGTGAGACCGAATGCTGGAATACTGCTTTCATATGTGGGGCAGGCTTCAACAGTTCTTCTTGCGTCCTTTATGAGTTGTTTTTCGTATTTTTCTATTGCTATTAGTTGAATTTATTCTTCATGGCTAGTCTACTTTCCATCATTTTTACTTTGTATGAGGTTTTGAAACATTGAGGAATGAAAACGTCGAAATGAGGTCCATTTTCTGCTGGAAGAATACCATCGCTTTAGGCAGGAAATCGGTTTTAGACCGTGTAATTTTTGACAGCATTTTTGAAGAGAAATGCGTACACAGTGACGTGATATAAATGACCCGGAGCACTCGAGTGATTTAGATACAGTCGTTATCAGATGGTCCTTGTGTTGATGTTTGTCATCAAAGCGGCACGGAAGAGGTACACATCTGTCACATCTCACCCGCGCTTATCGCTCATCTGAGAGGCGACGGCTTTACCAAGCAACTGCCAAAAGAAGCGCACATTGTGTACAATAAAAGAGAATTCGACTGACATTGTCAGCCTGCTCTTATGAACTCTTATGACATTGTCAGGCAGCTCTTATGAACTACGGCAGGCGTTTTAGGCCAAATGTTTCCAGGGCGAAGGACGTAAGCGTCGGAACAAAACTGTAACATTTACACACTTGCAGCAAATTGGTTGAGAACTTGGCATCGTTATTTCTATTTCTAAGAAGCCACATTAACGGCCTGCCATTGAGTCCAGTACATCTCATATTCTCGTGTTACATATTGTTGTCATATATGC
>VOMN01091235.1:0-16899 GCA_014899125.1 Orchestia grillus | reverse complement strand
TTTTTTCATGACGTTACGAATACTTATTTGACCCACTGTAGAATTTTTTAAAGACTTTCAACAAAAATCTAATACCTGTTAAAAAGACCCATGAAAATTCACTTGAAACATCGATATTGCAATTTTACAACAAAATGCTAACGCGTTTACATGTACTGCAGGATGCAGGATTTCCTAGTACAATCCCTCAACGTCACAGGATAACGATGAAAATATTCAAAAACCTTATTAAATCATTTCGTTGTTAGAGCACAATATTTTTAATACTAAGCTCCTTCACATCTTCACACTTACACCCAATCATTAGTTGTATTGGTTTGCAAGTCTGAAGATTAGAAGTGAGTTAAGTAGCTTAGCTCGCCCATTTAATTCATTGTATCAAAACAACCTCAATAATACGACTGCCGTTTCATTCTCCAACCAAGCAAAAGAGGCAGTCCCCTCTGCTGCACACGGCGAGGCTCTGCACCACCGCTGGCATGAAACAAGTCTGCATCTAGCTGGCTCATATCACAACGCGCTCATCGTTAGGCTCAGCCACGTTTTTAATCAAATATCAGGGGTTAGATGTTCTCGGTGAAAAGAGGCCGAGGTCAGGGATTTTTATAATGTTTTCAGTTGTAGATTTATCATGGGCTTCACGTACCCGATTAACTCGGTTGGTTGGCCAATTACATCACAAAACTTCATCGTTTTTCTTCAAACGTACCGACGCCTTCTAAACAACGCGTTTGCTCGCATGTAAGAAAATTATGTTATTTTCAATAGATAAACTATTTTAATGTCAAGATTTTGTTTGTACGCAATTTCCAAAAAAATACGACTAGCAACTGTCGGTTCTTACATTTTAATACAAAACTGAAGCTGATTTAAACACTTACTGGTAAAAATTTGCTCTCATAATTTTCATTGAATGTTACACGAATTTGTAGTAAAACTTTAACTTTGGGCTCAAGAGTTCTGATTTAAAAATGTAAGAAAAAAATATTGAACAAAATTTGTTTCACTCACTTTTCACAAGGGTATAAACAGTAATGGATAATTTTTTTACTCTGTATTAACTCCTTGTATTACGTACGGCTTACACGTAATTTTTCTCATCCTCATTCAGTTGACTCGCGTATAATAAAGATAGCGTTCGAAGCAAAACATAGAAAAATAACTCTACAAACCATTTAGCATGCACAAAAACACTGCTTTTATCATTTCCATGCACAGCCTAAGAACTTGACTAGCCCGAACCGCCAGCAAAACATAGACGTTCCTAAAAAACGACGAGGCCTTTCAAGACCAGAAATATAATGGAGTGCGGTGCCTTTAAACACTCCTTAAGTCTGGTTTATTAGTTTGCATTATCAGAAGAGTTAAGGTTAAGCCTTAACGAGCGGCGCGGCACGACGTCGTTTAATGGTATTAGTTTTATTGGAAGTTAGTGAGGTGCTGGAGGTGACACACGGCCTGTATCGTAACTCCTGTAATTGGCTCTCACAGCCCAGGCTGTGCGGCCCACCCTACCTGTCGGCGGCACAGTAATGACCTGAAGTGAAGGCTGACGTCTGTACCGCCGATGTACAAGACGGCGTATCGTAGTTACCGCGTGAAATGTGCGCTAATGTCTAGACGAGAGACATACGTCGCGTTCGCTGAATTTCCGTGAAACTGCGTGGACAGTTTGGGCTGCTATGATCAACTGCACTTTTTCCAAGTTTATTTGCATTACGCGAAATTGAATTTGATTTTAAGGAAAAACAATTATCACCAAATGAAACGCAAGTTGCCACGTGAGCAAATTAAAATTAAGAATGAAACTTAACTTTGAGGAAACTTCTTTACATTGATGGAAATTTAACTCCACTTGGTGCTAATCAAGTTGAAAGGGTACAATTGTACATGAAAACTTTCAATAGTACAGGCAACTGATTCCAACATCCTCACGGTGGCTGGAACCTGTTTTTGAGCATTAAGCTTTTCATTTCATAATGATTTCTGCTCCTGACGTTAAACTCAACATAAAGAGTCAACACAATAGTAAAATAAATGTCAATTATGATAAATTAAGAGCTGAATTAGGCCATGATGCGTATGGCTGGCCCATTGTAAAGATCAACAAGTAATATAGATTTCACGCGCAAGACAATGAGAAGTAACGTAAATGTGATATTTTTAATATCACACGTTTCGGAATATGACAATTCCACGTTCAGTTCTAAAATTCATCTTTGCATTCAGAATAGATTGCTATTAAAAAACGCTACACTTTAAATCGATTGTGATATCTAAGCGTGAGATTTCCTAAGCAACGACCTATCAACATTGCACGCATTTAAATTACGGTACCGTATGGCCAAAAATAATTAAAGCTTTCACGTTCGGCGAAACAATTTGCATTTAAGGAACGGGAAAACCTACGACTCGTACTTCAAGCTATGAAATTTAAAAAACGATTTCAACAACACGATCCCTGTTTCGTCCTCCATTCCATCGAAGTGAAGTTTATCAACCGAAAATTGAAGTGAAACACTGTATCAAATTCGTCACTAGCGGACACAATGAGGGCAAGCCCTATCGTGCAATGAAAACTTTCGTGGCAGAAAATTGATATCCAAGCTATGATCATGATCAACGTGCAATAAACTACTAATAAATGGTAAACATGGTGCCGAAGGCTTGGCAAGGTTGTGACTCGAATTGCAGGTATTGCTCATGTCCAGCACCGACTTAACACAAGCACGAAACTTGAGCATGAACAGGTGCACAATTTGATATAGATTCCTTCGGTACAAGGAATTGGTAATGATAATGGTTATAAATTTCTTGGGTATTAGTAATTCTTTCGATAATTACAAGCTTTATCCATGCTAAAGTTCGTCATGTGACTCAGGGTTACAAAAGTGTGCCAAAAGCGAATTGTAAACAAGTCGCGTACAAGTCACGTATAAGTCGCGTACAAGTTGCGAACAGTAATCACAAGCTTGCACCTCTGCGTATATTGTACAGCATTATAGGAAATTGGCATTGTTATAAGATCGATGAACTTGCGCTACATTTACTGGGCTAATATTAATAATTTTAATTAAGTTCAAGCCGCACATATTTTCTCCTTTCAAAAAATGTACAGATCCTAGCTTCTTAAAACAACACGAAAAAAACTGTTTCCGAAATAAAAATCTTTCAAGGCAAGCAATTGAAATTAGTAATTGTTTCCTGGGCCTATTTTTTCAAATATGTATAGCAAGGGTATCCATACTAAGGGTGATATTAGATTATTAGTTGATTTGAAGCTTCCTATTCATATCCCATTTGGCGGATTTAATTTTTAAAACATAATGAAACAGAATGGCATTATATGTACTTAAAAAAAACACTTTTTTGTTTCTTTACTTCATTTGCATTTTATTAATCCTAAAAATGTGTCAGATCATTTTGCCCGACCCTGTATATAACTGAGATAACATAACAGAGTTCACCTAGGGAAGCCAGTCTCTTTTGCGTACGAAATCATACTAACATTTCAGAAGCAAAAACGTGACACAGAAATGATGAAACGCTTCATACTTGCAGAATTTTGTACAATGATTTTGAACATTTCGGACGTTAGCATATGCGCAAATCCTCAACTGCAAATTATGAAAAACCCGCTAGTTTTTCCGTTGTCTACGAGGTTTGTGGGAAAAAGACTTCCTCAACTTCAAGGACTCTAGGCTCGGAATTTCATGGAAAGAAAAATCCTTGAATTATTTCATAACAGCAGTAAAAAAGGTAACGATTTAGCGCGTTAACAATTATAAATTTACACACAGAACGGGTAATTCTTCTACCATTGTAAATGATTTACAAAAACCTCGATGGCATAGCCTTCGATATTTTGTATTTTATTTTACTAACTCTGCGTTCACCAACCAGGGATGTAGTACGCCCTGGGATGCGAGACCGCATACCTCAGGAATGCGAGACCGCATACCTCAGGGATGCGAGACCGCATACCTCAGGGATGCGAGATCGCATACCTCAGGGGTGCGAGACCGCATACCTCAGGAGTGCGAGAAAGGTCCATCTCAATGACAGGAAATTAATCTACATCTAAATACCCGGCAGGATAACAACTTATGCCGCCCTCCTTCCTCAAGTTACTGTTGTAGGCGGTGAGGATGCTCATAAAAATTTTCTTCAGGAGTGAACGTACCTCTGACGTGTGATAAAAGACGTGGAACCATATGAGCCAATTTAAAAAAAACTCTTCATTTTATTCACTGAAAGACCTTGCTATATTCTGACAGGATGGTAACGTTCACGATCAACAATTTTCCTGCACCTTCTTACACAAATCGCCCATTGTAGCTAAAATAAGAGCAACTTTCATACCTTCTAATTATGTACCTCTTACTTCTATGACGGGAGCCAACGAAAGCTGCGTTTCTTAACGAATGGCTGCAAATATTCATTTACAGCCTCATAAAGAGCGTGAAGGCTATCATAAGGCAGAAAAAATTTCGACTGTTTTCAGTCCTTGGAAAAGAAATTCTGCTTACATTAATACTGATTCCTAAGCTTAAGACTTCAGCGTAAGTATTTTACGGACCTCAAAATGTTTACTTTTAAATAAGCAGAAGGCCTTGATTTGCTTTGCAAGCTCACAAGTCTAGTTCTGCTGTAAGAGACGTACAAATTGCAAAATAATTTTTCTTCCTCGGAGGTCTCTAACCTTGCATCTGAACGGACGCGTCTTCACACTAAGCCTGTAACACTGTTCACACGTCGCCGACGTGTTGGGCCACCGGCGTACCAACCAGCCAGTGTTGCGTAATGGTTTGCCTGTGCGCCAACACTCGTTTTATTGGCGTTTCCAGAACACACTCGTATTTGAATTAACAAAATAACAAGATAACATTCATCCATATATAAAGATTATGGATGATAAATAATGTCCAACTTCGGAACATGAAAGTGTCACCGAATTCTACACTTAGCTCCCTGTATGGAACAGCTCAGATACATCCATTGATGCACAGGCACCGCGTTGTATCTTTTTCGTGCGGTTTTGAGAAGTTACCAAACGATGTTCAGGTATTCCTAAAATTTTTTTTTTTTGCACCGAGCATACCGTGCATAAATGAACAATTAAATTTGAACGCAACGAAACAATCGAATAGATTCTACTGGAGGTACGATTTTCAAATACTATCTTTCTTTCACATATGTACTAATAAAAAACTTGAGTTTTACGACCATGTTCTTCTGCTAGGCTGTTGATGCTAACCTGACCCACAGGAAAAAACTGAAGGCGTCTTTCTTGGTCAGATTCCGGCGACGTCGGGTCTTTGCAGCTACTTCAAGGAGCGCTTGTTTCAACAGCGGCACTAATTATCTCAAAAAAAGTCACTGAATAAATACTGCTAGCGGTAGCAGGGGAAGTGTTTTTTCCTTTCCCGCGAGACGGAAAGGACAATATAAAACAAATTAGACAACTGGAAAAACAAACGTGTGACAGACTAGCGACTAGAGCTACGGATTTACTCGTTCTAACGAATTAATATTGGTGTATCTGGAGCGGTAGGTTTTTCCAAGTACGCTGAAAGATCGATCTTTCCAAGTTTATTTTCACGTCGAGATCTCGCAGTCAAGAGACCCGGCAACGAAAGGACCCAGAACAACAAAGGAAAACTAATGGAACATAAAACAAGAATGGTATGCGGCAGAACTAATGTTCTACACCTAGCATTTTTGGCACTCGAACTATTCTGAAATAGGATTTTAAGGTGACTGCAAATACCATTGCATGAAATAAGTTGCACTGCAGCTGCGAGAGATAATTGAAGCACATGTATTGAAAAAATTCACCCAAGTTTTTGGGTTTTCATCCTTCCTGAAGCGACGTACATATTGTACAATTTACTAACAAATATGAGTAAAATTAGATAACTTTTACACGTTCAGCATTTTGAGTATGAAAAATAGGTATAGTTGCAGAAATTATGAATGAACAGCAAAATTGGCTCAATATTATAAGGTAAGTTAATATAACACTGGATAGTGCTGCTGAAAATAATACTCATTAGTCAATTTAGAGTAATAGTGAATAGTAAATTTGATACGATGTTTCATGGTCAATTCCTGATGAGGGTTGATGGATAATTTTCTCTTAATTTACATCCACCTATCATGTCCAAATTCACGTTCAGGTCTTTACGAGCACTCCGGTAGTGGGCAGGCGTACAATTGTGTCGTCCTCATAACTCAGGCAAGCGCCAAGTTACCAAATATTAAGTGAAAATTTATGGTCTTTAAGATTCTGGAGCACGTACGCACTGCGTTCACATAGAAGGTTAAGCCATCCGTGAGTAATGACGACCAAAAGTTTTCGCATGAACGTCCAATTTCAGAAACCTTGGACGCGAGTATCCCAGTAGCGCTGCGTGTTTCTAATTCTCATCCAAGTCTATCATAACCAAAGTAAAAACGCAACTTGAGCTTCAAGTGAGGAAGTTCCGTCTCACCTGAACGTAAACTTGTAAGGTATTTGTTACTTATTGCACTTCATGAGCATGATGGGCTTCATAAACAAACTATATCAATGGTATTTGTCTGCATAAGTCTGAAAGCCCGACAGCCTGGACAAGTTATAAAAATTTGCGAAATCAATCGACGTGCATACATCGTAAGGTAATTATAGAGTTTCAATGATTCTGAAACATTGTCGGTGATCAAGATACGAGCGTAGGATGAATTTTAGTAAATTTTTTATACTTACAGGTAATTCAAATTCGCCAACCATGTTCTAACGTTTGAACGAAGCGAGCAGCGTTTAATAAAAAAATACGAAGTATTGCTCAACGACTCATAATTTGAATTTTTTTTGAACAAACGAGAAAAAAAATTAAAATGGAGCTTAGCAAGTCACTGGGACGTTAGAAATGAAATTTAAATTTGTAAATTTCTTAAATAGAAGAATAATTATAACTCACTAGCCTTGCCGTTAGTTATAATCTGACCCGAATATTCTTCCCCGTACAAATTTATTTAAAGTAAAACAAAAATAATTTTTGGATAATTTTGACAGGGAGACTTCATATTATTTTAGGTAACTGCTTCTGGAATGATACAAGGTGCAGTGAAAGGAAAGGCTGAGGGCACGATAATAATTCAGTGTACTCAGGCAACTATAAGCAGTGGTTTCCCAATGAATTTCGATTATCGCCCAATCAATTTCCATGGTATGAATATTTTTATCACGCAACGAAATTCGTCGCGAGCCCGCACGTAATAAATCGCCGAAAACCACTCCAGTAATAAAACTTGGCGAGTCGAAACTTTCACGATTGAGGGTCCGGATTCGGGCGAAAAATTTGTAATTCACTCGATGTCTAATTCCAAAACGAATTTACATGTTAGGCGACCCTTTTTAGAAGTTAAAAAATTGCATGACACCCAAACATTCGTCTTTATGTATAATGAAAATCGTTCAATTCGCTCTCGACGCGAATCTTTGAAACCGCCATGACAACACACCGCGCTCGAACTAAGTAATAAAAAACGGATGTACTGTGAAGAAAGAAAAAAATTATATCGAAAACAGGAGATATTGAGCTAAATCATAACATAATTGCCCATTGTTCAAATTGTGACATCGTTCTCGAGGGAGAGAATTTTAGAAAAGTGAAGACATTTGAAATTAAATTTGTGGATTTGTAACGATAGAACACCGGAACCAAATTCCGGTTTGGGGATAAAGGAAGAATGAACAAAAAACAGTTTGATCTTTGCCAAGAAAATAAACGTAAAACAGAACAGGCTGACCTATAATGCAACGACCATGAAATACAATCATGCAGACCGTAGTGTAAAACTAAAGGAATAATAACTGACTAATGTTGGACCAAGAGTCAACCCTACACGGAGGTCGTCAAGATGTTTTTGAAATTCATCGTCGAATACGAAGTAAGAGTTTAAGAAAGAGTGTTGTTAGAATGTGTTGAACGACGACCAACTTAAACCAATGACTAAATTTACGTAGGCCTATAAATAATTACGGTAAATGTCTACGGTTTCATTTAATGGCGTATTAGTAAACAGATTCTCAACATTAAATGATGCCATGAAAAGCATGTTGGAATCTTCACAGCTGTTACCTACTTAAATGATTCCGAATTTTCAACGGTATCTTTCTTTCAAGTAGAGAGAGCTAAGACGAGGAACATAATGAGATTAAAACCATGAGTCCGACATGCCGCGTACATAGGTCGAAACTGAAAATTCTCTCGAAAGTTAGATTTATGAATTCTGGGTAGACCATACAGAACAACCAGGCACAATCCTGATGCAAAAAGATATTTAATTATTTATCAACCTACCACAGGAGCTTCTTAATTTTCAAAAAAAAGTTATTGATCTTGCCTTCGGTACAGACAGTTAACTTTAAAATGGGTTCAAAAATGCGCTTGAAGTTTGACTGATCGATCAGACACAATTAAGTATACACTATGCAAGTATTTTTCCCAGATCAATAATAAATCTAGTTTTACATTTATCAGGGCGGGTCATTTCTATTCTTTTATCAGAGGAAACGGTTTTCAAAATATTCATCTCTGCGACAGAATGAAGGTGAAAATTTGTTATGAATTAAAATTATAGAAATATCTATGAACTAAAGTTTTCAAATCGTTGGGCACTTTACGGAACTGGTCTGAATGCGTAAAAAATAAATTATTTTTGAGAAATTAGGTAATAATCTATTTCACATTCAGACCAATTCTAAATCATAACAATTTACTCATATTCGGTCGCAATGGTGAAATCTTTTGAAAATGTCCTCTGATAAGAGAACTATACTCTGACGCCCGGATAAGGTAAAGAGGTAGTTATTATTGAAAAAATACGTGCAAAGTCTAAATTAAATTTTATCCGATCAGTTCAGCTTCAAGGGCATTTCTGAACCCATTTCTAAGTTTATTATCCGTACAAAGGGCAAAATCAATAACATCCAACTCTTGCTCTACATCAAGTGAATTATATAAGTCTATTTTTGTATCATGATTGGCCCCAGGTGTTCTTTATGGTCAACCCAAAACTCATAAGCCTAACTTTCAAGAGAATTTTCAGTTTCAACCTCTATTCACGGTATATCGAACTTCTCGTTTTAATCTAGCTATATTTTTGGCCCTCATCTTAGCTCCCACTACTAGAAACAATTATATAGTTGAAAATTCGGAATCGTATGTTAAGCAGGTAGCACCCGCGAAAAGTTCCAACATGCTTTTCACAGCGTCATTTGAAGTTGAGAATCTGCTCACTAATAGCGCATAAAATGAAACCATAGACATTTGCCTAAGCTATTTATTTTCCCAAGTAAATTTACTCATTTGATTAAGTTCATCGCTGTTCTAAGCACTCTTACAACACCCAGCGTTAAACTCTTACTGAGTATTCAACAATAAATTTTATCAAGAGCTTGATGGAATAATAAATATGTCAACTTACAGAGACAGGATTAAAAATACCAAACCTATGGCGAAAAGATCAAAAAGCCAAAAACATCGTGACTACGGTAACATAACTAAATAAATATTTTACATTTCATTTGAAATGTAGAGGAACAAAAATGTTATGACGCACTACAATCGATTTGGGAATACAACCCCTGATATTGGGCTAACGTGATACAGAATTGCAAACATTATTACGTATGAAGCATTTCCAGTACTCTACCCATGTCTTCAGGAATGTTCCGAGAAATCAAGATAGATTTCTACAGTACGAAGGCACCAGATAACACGGTAAAACATTGCGAGTGCACTGGGTAAAAAGCCCGCGTTTCGATCATTACAACCAATAACTTCAAGTCGATCCATGAATAATACGATGGATCGCTTCACTATACATAAAGATCTTTTGAGTACTAATGAAAACCTATTTCAGTCTAGCCAACACATCAAAGTGCTCCATAAATGCATTGAATTACCCGTTAGTTTACAGCTACCGACATGAAATGCGATCCAAGAGTGCTTAAAAAAGGATCATTTAGTGTGGAAAACGTGAAATCTTTACACAGGAGTGTTCCCAAACAAGATTTCCTGCGCATAGAAACAGCAAGTTCAGAAGGAAGAGGAAAAAAAGAAGAGATTCCGAAAAAGGCAAGAAAATGAAAAGAAACAAAGTAAGCACAAAACATCGAAGTTCCGAGAGCTTCGATAGAGCTGAGGTAACTTTCAACAGTGTCCCGCATTTCCGTAGCATTGGGTAGATAAACCTAACCAACCTAACCCTATTGCCTATCACATACCTCCTGGAGGGAAGTGTTCTACGAATACTCGATAAAACAGGCATAGTACCGTTAATTAGAGTATACTTCAAATGTTCAATTTCCGACTATGAGAAGCAATATTTACTGAAAACGAGTGAATACGTTAGACCCCAAATTTTGTGAAATTAAGCTTACTGGTAAAATTACTGCCGCTGAACTATTAGAAACAGGAATTTTACCATCCAGATTGAATGCAATCACACTTATTTGATCCGATCAATCCTTTAAAAAAATTAAAAATAACCTTCTATTTGCAGTGAATCTTCTTGAGGACTTGTAGTTACGAGTGAGGAATGTACATTGGTGGAACAGTCGTCTGCAGAACCTTCACGCCGTAACTATGATACGCCGACATGTACATTTGTAGTACAGTCGTCAGCGTACACCTCACGCAGTAACTATGATACGCCGACAGGTACATTTGCAGTACAGTCGTCAGCGTACACCTCACGCAGTAACTATGATACGCCGACAGGTAGGGTGGGCCGCACAGCCCGGGCTGTGAGAGCCAATTACAGGGAGTTACGATACAGGCCGTGTGTCACCTCCAGCACCTCACTAACTTCCAATAAAACTAATACCATTAAACGACGTCGTGCCGCGCCGCTCGTTAAGGCTTAATTTTAACTCTTCTGATAATGCAAACTAATAAACTAGACTTAAGGAGCGTCCGAAGGCATCGTATCTGTCATACTTCTGACCTTGAAGTCATCCTTAAATGTCACAAGCAGAAGGGTTGCATTTTTTCTTGGTTATCAATTTGAAAAAAAGGTTTTGTTGATCTTGGGTTTGCCAACATCAATATAGGTTTCGAACCGAGTAATTTTATCTAAAGGTCACCAACATAAAAACGTAATGGACATTCTTCCACATATTAGTGCTTGTGAATGCACACAAGTGCTCCTTCGTGCGATGCACGCTATGCATCTCAATTTGTATGCCACGAATGGTCTTGCATTCATAAGCCTGAGGCAGAGCTCAGCCAAACACATCCAACAAGTTAAGGTGAGTCGCTTCAACCGAAGCTTTTCAAGGGACCCTAACTTCTTAAAAGCACTCAGGGACACACAAAAATAAGGTTGCCTGCACTCTTCGAGCGAGTAGGTCTACTTACCAATGCAGAGGTCCACTGGAGAGAACTCGTGCTGGTACTCCTGAAAAATTTATTCGTTAGATCTTACCACAAACTTAAATGAAAAGATCTATCCATACTAGAAGTAGTAGTCAACAAGGATTATTCACGTTTATCCCTTGCATGACCCATGATATACAAAATAACTTAACACAAATGAGTTACTCAATACTAATTACCTACATTCTTCAACTCAGTTGGCAATGAATAACCCTTCGCACGTAAGACGCCTTAATTTACTCCCACATCTAAGCATCGGTAGGGCAAAGACTAGTCAAATAATACTGCGTGCATTCGTGATAAGTGGTGCGAGCTTCGTTCCTGTGGAAGGGTCGCGGTAATAATTCTATTGATGTCACACAACCTGCGCCAGCTAAAACAACCGATCCAAAATGGAATAAAAAACGTTCCAAGACGGACAATGAAAACAAAGGGGCGCTACGTGAACTTCCTCGAATAATTTCCTCATCATTAGACAATGACGAAGCTCATGCGTATCATCGTTTATTTACGGTTTCTTCAAACTGGAGTGCAATAGTTGGAATATTAAAAATTTGAAAATAGACCATACCGAACATTATGTAATACAATTTTTTGATTTCAAAAGAAACCAAAATATTGTACCAGCAGTAGCATAATTTCGAAAAAGAGAGATCTTCTATGCTAACATTTTTAGGCAAAAATTGCACAAATATTGAAGCGAGTCCAGACTATAGTCCCATCTTAGTCCAGCAGTTTAGATATTTAGTTTAAAGTAGCTCCCAAGGAAACCTGCCAAGCTTGATGCCAAATCTGTTTTTGTTTTTAAAGATGCTTTATATACAAAAGTTAAAACCAATCAACAAAAAGAATATAACGAATAATATATCCAAGCAGTAGGAGTTGTAGTAGCAGTCACATTAGCAGTGCCTTAGTTAGTCAAACTATCACGCATCAATAGAGAAGAGACCATTAAGTATTGACTCAGGACAATCTATGAACCAAATATGATTCCACACATGATCCCCTGAGCATAGAAATGGCAAGTTAAGCAGGAAGATTAAGAAAAGATCAAGAATCATCAGTGAAGAACGAATCAAATTGAAAAGAAGCAAAGTGGGCATGAAAAATAGAAGTTTTGTAAGCTAATCTAAAGCTGAGGTAACCCTAACCCTATGACACTAATAGTCTCTAAAACATAAGGTAGATGCATCTTACTAACCTAACACTATTGCCCTAAGTATAATTAAGAGGGAAAAAATGATGGTGAACAATATTAGTAACACCTGAAGAGTAGGTACTATTAAACATAAATGCAAGATATGCATTTTAAAATGGTTTTGTTAATTAATGACTGTTAAATCTTGTATAGAGACATTTAAATTAACAATAATAATCAACACTCATCAACATTATATTCTCTTACATTCAGCAAATAAGGTAAATAAATAGGACAGCATCAAAATGCCTCATCATATGTATCTCCTTGACATAAGTAGATATACTAGTTCAGAAAATATTTACTTATTCAGGGCATACCCATAGACCTTCCATTGGGTTAGGCTACAGGGTGGTTAGTTTAGGGACAAAATATAAACAATTGAAGTATATTCTTCTGATTTTATCCATTAAAGTTCCATTGAGACAACAGATATAGGAAATAGAACTTATTATTTATGATTTTAATCTTTTTAAACTTTAGCAGTTTAGTTGATGGAGTAAAATGGAAAAAATATTTTTTACATTTTTGCACCTAATAAGCTATATTAAAAAACCATCAAATTTTTTCCAATGACTCAAGATCTTTGAATTCAACAAAGAATGCCTAGACAAATTAAATAATTCCTACTAGTTTTTCTTTACATAATTTTTTACTATTAAAAAGTTTTTATGTGAAGATATAATTTCTACAAAAAACTTTTTTTGGCCAATACACTTCACACTGTCTGAAATAGGGCAAGATATTGCACTTAAACATATTAAAAGCTAGATATTAAAGAGAATTTAACTAGCACAAAACTGACACAATCAAAGCTACTTACTGCAAACCTTTGGAAAAAATATTTATGACCATGTTAGCCCATAATCAATTTTTTCATGGTTGGGTGCTAAATGTGTCTCATAATGCTAGTTTGGAATTGAAAGTGCATTTAGAACTAATGAATCTTATTATAGATGAAAAATAATGCAAAATTATATTAAAATGTGTCATTCTTACTCTATTAGGTTGCAGCTCATCAAAATTGTTGCATAAATATGCACCTTAACATCAATAATATTGCAACATAATAGGCAACATCTTCTTTTTTCTCTTGAATATTATTTATACAAAATATAAAATGAAGCTATTTACTTTTTAACTAATTTTTGCCATAAAAGCAACATTGAAGTTCACATTTTTACCTTCAGAACCCAAAAAACTATTTCCAAAACAAAGAGCATAGAATTCTATCTAAGAATTTGATATTTTATCAAAAATTATGACTAGAAATATAAAATTATTATTGGAAATTCCACTCAAGATAGAAAATTAGAAACAGCATAAAGCTATTAGAGACAAATATAGCACCCTAAGTTGGGGTAACATATCACTCTTAGCGTAAAGTGGACATTGTTTTTTACTCTTGATCTATGAACACTCTGCTATAATTTAAACTACTCTTAAGTGCATACAAAAGGCTAATGTAATATTACTCTCTGCTGTTACATGTGGTATACCTTGCTCATACAGCAAGGTGTCCAAAATCCAATGACCTCACTTAAAAAAATATGATGTGCCTGCACACTTGTGGAACATCAGAAAAGCATGTAGAAGCAACATGAACTTGATATAAGGCTGACACCTGTTGAGGCCTTATAATGGCCTGCACAGTTCTTATAGTAATCACACATTACTTACACAGGCTGGATTCTCTTGCCTATTTGGCATCCTTCTAAAGAAAATTTTCAGAGAATGACCTTGGATCACGTCATGCAATTTTTAATTAACAATGGGTGTCACTGGGTACGCCAGTTTGATGAAAAATACACCTTTATACTTGAAAAGTCACAATTTATGCAAATCTGCAAAACACTATCACAAGCTTACAGTACAGCAGCTCGCTTCAACTACACTGTACTGTACTACATTTGACGCTCGCTTCAACGGACTAAAACAGGTGACAAATGATCCAATTACCAATAATGCCTTGTCTATAGGCCACATAACACAATATTTTGAAAACTAGAAAAACTCACCTTCCCAAAAGACAGTCGAAACTGTTATTTTTCAGGTCTTCCTCTTCTTCTTCTTCTTCTTCAGTTTAGTGAAGGTTCCGAGTTCCCAGGTCTGTAGTGGAAAATTCGTGAATTCCGTACCTTAGGACACTAAAAAGTTGAAAAGCTCCTCCACATGTTAAATAAAAAAACGTTACTTCGGGGCTAAAATAAGGAATGTCAACAGGTGCTATCTTTAGGAATAAATCCTTCACATTAAATGTATGTAGGAGTGAAAAAAGACGATGGATGAAATACAAGGGATATTACATATGATGCACTAAACTGATGAAGGAAAGAAGAAAATGAGGTTGCAAGTCCTAAAAAGAATTTTTGCAGTTTAAAATGCCCCAATTTAATGTAGTATAAGTCCACTTTGAGCTTAAGTAATTGTATGTGTTAAACGATTCGGCTATATTACGAAAGTTGATTCAAGCTGTTCTTTTCCTAAGAATATTCTTTTGACTAGATTGCGATAGTCTGTGCATGTCTGTTTAAGCAAGCGATGAACTTAACTGAAAGCAAAATAAGTGTCAACAACATGTCAAATTTTAGGCAGTAGATTCTAGTTATGCATAATGTTGGTTTGTAACACTATTTTCTGGAAAGGCACGTATGAAAAGATTTTTGCATCATTTAAGTTATCGGGGATTTGACATAATAATTCGTTAACACGTCAAAAAAAAACACGCACATTTAATAGATACGGTGATAATATTTCAAAGCACGTAATGGTTTCAGGATTAACGATGAAATAAAAGGGTGATTCTGAAGCAAATATTTTTGTAACAATTCTGACAAAGGCAAAAGAGGTTCGTCCAGGAAAAAATAATGAAAACGGAAATTCTGGAAAAAACGGAATTGTAAAATAGATAACGGTACTGTCCGCACATGTTCAGGTAAACGTAACCGGAGTGCAATGACAGGTGGATCGGTAGGGCACTCTACGAAACATTCTGTTTGTTTCTCTTCTGTGAAAACAAGAAAGTGTGATCAGTGGATTTACGATAACGTTTAGCTACAACAGCAGATGACATAACTAAAACTGACAGGGATTCAAATTCATCTGAAATTAATGAAATGACTATTCGTACGATACAAACAAGCGTAACTGTTCAGGCAAATTACACAGAACTCCAAATTTTGTCTGGACAGGTGCAACTCAGGAAGGAAAACACTGTTTACACGTATAACATTTAGGTGCAGCTTTCCTTCCTTTTGCAGAGGGGCAATAAAAGACATTCCATCTCAGGACCTTAACGAGCATGACGCACGATGTAGAATGAGGTTGGGAATAAATCAGTATTTTTCAACTATATGAAAGTTGAAATTTCTCGTGTAGGATAATTTTCTTCTTATGTTTTTTTCTTTTAAGAAAGTTTCGATTCATGCATCACACCTGGGATTTCTTATACTTCGAGCTTTTATGGTCACACGTAGTGGAGTGGAAACTCAACTCACATAGAATTTTGCACAATTGTCCTCCGCATACTTGACCAGCACACTCGTAGATCGATTCCAACGAATATTCGCTCTATTTTGTTTCGCGGAGGGACTACTGTTTCTATGCCACGAGGAGTTTTGAGTGCTTATAAAATTTGAAACAATAAAATAATGCAAATAATCATTATATAAAATATACTCCTAGGATGCTAAAAATTATTAATTCCACTTCGAAACCTCGAATTGCACAAAAAACTTTGAATTGGATGTAGAACATCGTAAAAATTAGCGACGAGGACTCTCGGCTACTTTGAATTACGACGCTTCAGTATATTTTGTTGACAAAGAGGTATGCGTAAACGATTCAATTTTTGTAATCGGAGTGAACCGCATCATCATGGTGTCTCTCAGCAACGGAATAAATTGTACTGATAATACTGCAACTCATGTCACTACCGCGGCCTGTATCAGCGGCGCGATTCTTTTAAAGGAATAGAATTGTGTGAGCAATACGTTTACTGCAAGTGAAGTTGATTGTATAAAGAACTGGTCACACGCATGCGAAGTAGACTATCACGACAAATTCTTGGGTATCATTAAAAAAAATTAAAGCGACATACTAACAAAATCGAAGTCACTACGATTACAAAATAAGTTAATACAATAACTGTTGTTGACTCGTGAGGGAAATTTCATAACCTGTTTTTTCCCGCGTGTATAACTCACGCATTGAATTAGGACCATGGCGTACTTTATCCAGGCCAAGCCACCGTACGTCGGTGTCGAGAATGCG
>VOMN01091229.1:0-75493 GCA_014899125.1 Orchestia grillus | reverse complement strand
CAACCTTGGCTGCAAAGTTCATGCATTTCTGCAAATCATTTGAAATCATTCTCAATATTTTGAACTGATTTCACCGACCAACGGAATGTTTTCCCCTGGAAAAGAATACATAAACGTCACATTCCTGGCATCAGTCACGTGTCAATAGTAATAAAGTATTGAAAACCCTGTGATGTACTGTAGTCCAGCTGTGTTGGAATAATAAAAGTTTCGTAAATAATATTGAGTCCGTACGCTGAATACCAGGAGAGCTGCTAAATCTATTATTCTAGCAAAACTTCTTGCAAATTAGTCCAACGCTGAGCTGCAGAACGAAGCAAAAAATTAGTAGAATGAAACACTACCTTTATTCATTCCAACACGTTTTACCGTTGAGTTTTAAATGCCTTACAACTCACTAGAGGAATAGATGAATGGTTTATGGGTTTGTTAAAGCTGAACATAAAGATGTGCAGTCTCGAAACCCAAACTGATTAGTTAAGTTAGATGTCACGGGTTCAGGGACCATTTTTATTATTTCTTTGGAAGTCATCTTGAACAAATGTTTGATAGAATGGATAGAACATCCCACGAACGTTCTTCTTCATGATCGGCTAAAATCGTCCTGTGCCAGTTTCATCTTTCTAAAATGTAAATCTGCCGGCATCAAAATTCTATAAATAGTTGGGGAATTTCTCGTCAGAGGAAAACACGGAGTTTTCTTTCAAATCATCGTATTATACTGACAAACTCTTACTTGAAAAAACTGCTTTAGGAATGCATTTAAAAATCAGTTGTTCCTCTTTGTTTGGTTATATTTAAAAAACAAATTTCCTCTTCTTTTCTTCTCTCCGTAAATTAAATATTTATTAAATTCTTCTCAGGTCAGGCAAATCAGGAATTGTAACGACTATTTCAAAACCCCTGAATTTTAACCTAACATAAGTTCATGAACAAAAGTTTTGTAATGCTGGTCAAAATTTCTCCAGTACGTTTTATTTGCACTAACAGCTGAGAAGCCACGTATACAGTGTGCAACAATGTTGTGTTGTGTCTATATTTTGAGCGAACAGTACCTCTGGCTCCTGAATAAGAGGTACTGACTGTGCTGCTAAAGCGATCAAATTTCTTAATATGGTAAATTGTTCTGAGTACGATATCATCATAAGCAGTGTCAATTATTCCTGTGTAAAATTTACGTATTTGCTAATAATATGCGTTTCTTTCACAGTGCCCATCAGACTATCAGATCAGTTTATCTTTGAATTATCACTGTTGGGACGATTTGCTGATACGCTCACAAATTTTGTAAATGAGTTAACGCGGTATTTGGTGCCGCGATATGAACGCGCTCGTCAACCTTTTTATCATCGTCATGGAGATCACATGTCGACAAGAAGCACTCGCGAGTGGAGGCAATGCCGTCGGATGGCGCTATGTTATCATTAGTGAAAAAGTTGAAATCTTGTAGTATGAATCGCTATCAATATATCTTGACGGTTATTGTACTGTCAATTTTGCCCCTAACAAGCGGAAGTACTTCTAATAACTTTACTGTGATAGGTAAATTCACTGAAGAAGACGTATCTTTATCCACATCTCAAGTAGGAAAAGTTAATCTTACTTTCTACGGATCAGCTGCTGAAGATATCAACATAAGTTTCAACTTCACGGATTTGAACATCCTCCAGGAAATACCAGCTGTTGTGCTCAAGGCTGGACACAATGAGAGTATAAGTGTGATGTTGCATCCCATCACCTATGGCCATACTGTGCTATTTGCCAATGCCACTCCATCAAACATGATAGACCTGTCTGATGCTTATGTACATGTAGCTGTATCCCACTCAGACTCCTGGGATTATGCGAGTAATGTAGTTGGGTGGCTATACTTCATTGCATGGAGTATATCTTTTTATCCCCAAACAATTTTAAACTTCAAGCGCAAAAGTGTAATTGGACTTCATTTTGACTTCCTTGCATTAAATATAGTAGGGTTTTTTTACTACAGTTTATTCAACATTTCTCTCTACTGGATTCCTCTCATCAAAATACAATACTTTCAACACCATCCCTATGGAGTCAACCCAGTGCAACTCAATGATGTTATTTTTGCTATTCATGCATTCTTTGCATGTCTCATCCAGGTGAGCAGATTGTTTGTTTTTCATCATCATATGAAGTTGTGTAGTGTTACCTTTGTTATAGGAAATTAAATCAATTATCACAAAATAGGTTGATGTAGTTATTTTAGATGCCATTGTTCTGAATAGGTAAGTGCAAATGAGTTCTAATACATGCTGCTGCAATTCTAATATATGCTGCATTGGTACTTTATTGTGCCAGTGGATTATATGATTCTGTTGAATAAGAATCTGTTATTTTTCATTGATGGGTAAATGCAACCTTTTTGCACATATATATAAGGATGCAGGTAGTTTTTATGTAAAGCTAAATTTAGTCTAGGCAGTTAAGTAATGTCCAGACTGCATTACTTGAAAATAATTTATTACAAATTTGTTGTACGACTTTTTCTTCATCAAATATTTAATGTCCATTATTATGATAATACTTAATTACTTAAACGGAAACTTGTAGACAATGTATTACCAAATCTTCTATTGAAACTTGTTTTATAAATATAGAATAATTTTGTATATTATTATAAACCTAAATTGAAAGTGTTAGTGTGGCATCTTGAAAATTGAGTTCTGTTTTGCTATACCTGTTTGCTATACCATTTTAAGATGTTGCAGATATGGATTTCTGATATTATTTTATTGAACCATTTTATGTAAAACTGCTTGTGGGCTGAATAAGTTCTATAACTTCTAGGGCATCCTACTGGACCACATACTAAACAAACAAATATCATAAAGATGTTGAATAAGTGTTCAGTTGTGGCAATGTGGGACACATGCTTCAGTTTTACATAGCTATTAAACATGACAGTAGAGCAAAATGACTTCATTTAAGTGTGGTCCAGTGAAATTTAGAAATGTCATGTAAATGAAACTCTTAATAGGTGCCCTATTATTTGTAAATCAACTCAATAAATTTATCAGAAATAAACCTTCAGTCATCTTCAGGTAATTGGAGCAGAAATATGAAATGGTGCACTCAAAGAGGTACTACAATTTTTTGTACTGGGTGAGAGAGAAAAAGTAACTTGAAAACCTAATAAAAAGAGAAAACATAAATAAAAAACTTATTTACAGCAATTGAACCACTTCTACTTACCTTGTAAGAGACCAGTTCAAATTATCAATGTTGTAAAATTGCATCCTGTTGATACATTCTTCTCTACATGTGTATTCTCTGAATCTGCTCTGTAGGTTTCAGTGTCCTTGGCCAAGAACATGGTGTCTTAAAAAATTAGAGATAAAATTCATGGTGTCTTAGCTGAGTTGCTTCAGCTATCAATGAGAAACCTTCAGAGCAGGTTGGGAGAATGAATATGTAGAGAAGGATGCCACTCACTCCAGATAATTTTCAAACATTTATAATTTTTATTACTGTCTTTTAAATGCCAAGTTGTGGCTCAATTGTGGTCATGCATTTTTTTTTCAATTTTTATTTGGTTTTCAAAAGTTCCTGTTTTTCAATGTCATCCTGTATATACATACATAGATATGATGTTAAACTACTTGTGGCCTACTGATATATTATAAAACATATTGCAGATGTATTGGTAAGGTCTCTTAGTATGAAATACCATTTTGATATTTGAAGTATACATTGGTAGGTAGGTGTATTATCATTTATAATTTTTGGTTATTGAGATTTGAGTTGAAGTTGATATAAGCTGATCAATCTGTCTATAATGCTTTTTGTAAATGATAGGCTGCATGGTTTTGTTTTATTTCTAACATTGTTTTTTTTAGGGGATGAAATTTGTATGTTCTCTTTTTTCATATATTAAATGTCTAAATCCCAATACCTTAAATAAATGCTTGAGATATTGAGGGTATTGACTCATGCTCAGTTTTGTAATGGAACTGAGTTTAAATTCTGTGTACTGCACTTTTTATTTAATGAATTATACATTTTTTGTAAATTTTAAATAAAAGTTGTTGCATGGATTTATAGATTTGCTGCATCTCACAAACTGCAATATGTGAGAAGTTGCCTGGCTTTGTAGCAGTTAATCTCCATTTTAGCCATATACACTGTGGTTTTCCCTTTTCAGGATAATTTTTCATGCATTGATTGCCAGCACATTTGTGCTTGTTTGGTAGGTTAAGTAAACTGCAGCTGCCTGCTGCATGTTTGAAAATAAGGCTGTTTGTTCTGAATTACAAAAGATCTTATTTAGTTGGTGAACTTTTAATATACAAATACTGAAGGCTCAGGACAGCTTCACACTCTCTAGGAATAGAATTGTTTCATTCAGTATTAATATTCTATAACATTGACAAGAGTGTAGAGCTAATTTATACATTGCTGGGCAGGTGTTGCAGTGCCTCCTGTATGACAGGGGTGACCAGAAAATATCGAGGGTGGCCAAAATCATCCTTGGACTCATCGCTCTCTCTTCCTTCATAATGGTCATGCTTGGGGGAACTGCAGTCTTCCAGTGGCTTGATGTCCTCTATTTTGTTTCTTTTGTCAAGCTCTTCATCACACTCATCAAATACATTCCTCAAGTAAGTGGAGATGGTCTTTTACCTGTTCTTACTCCCTGGTGGTTACCATGAATCTCGAGTCTTATTTCAATCATGATTTAATAAAGCTGAGACTTGTTTATTTGATGGGCTGATACTATTATCAAATGACTTATGGGCATATGATGTAAATTCAAGATGTTTGTATTGCAATACACTTTATTGTGTGCTTCAAATAGGAGTACATTAAATATTTCTTGAGCATTTTGCACTGAAATCATTTGTCATAAATTAGGGCATTTTTCTTCATTGTGTGTATAAATTTGAAGGATTATATCTCATTTGACCAGATAAGGTGATGCCTCTGCTTTGAATGTTTCCCTAAAATCCTCATAAAAAATTGAAACAGATTTCCGGTTTATGACTAATTTTTTTGTAGCCATTGCCAATAAATATGAGCTTTCACTCAAAAATTTACAGTGTAAATTATTGACCCAAAATGCTCTTATTTAGACAGATATCGGTGAGTAGAGTAAAATTTCCTGATGCTTCATAATCATTGTACGTTGGATCAGACCCTGTACCACAAGTATGCACCACAGGTACTGCTGCTCTGGAGTTCGTGTCTTGTGAAGATGTTCTGATTTTTGAAAGTTTGACCTATTACTGTTTTTTTTGTAATTATTATTTGCCTGTGATGGAATGTAAAAAAAAATTCCATCGAGTATTTTTTGTTATTCAATATGACAATGTTAGTACAGTTATTATATTACACCCATGGTGTATAAACTACCCTAATCCTCACTAACGGTGATGTCTGACTGTAGCAGTGTCATTTATCTTAAATTTTGTTATTATGCCAATGTCAACCAACTGAATTATATTTGCAATGAGGCAGCACTTAGCTTAGCACAAAGAAAACAGCTGCAGCCTTATTTATGTGTGCACTAAGACTGCATCAAGTTCTTTTCATAAGACTAGCAGTATCCTTGTAATATGGAACTGTATGGTCATTTTGATTGAAAGAGAGTTAGTTCATCACAATGGTAATTAATAGCTGTAGACTTTGGGGCTATGATGTCGTTTTCAATTCCTTGCTGTATCATTCCTCTGACTCGCTCGTAGTTGTGCCTGTCAATGGACTTAGTTCTTGGCTGCTCGGCGACTGTCAGTTTCGAGTCGTAGAGTGTAAGGATTGAATATTAATATCATATCACAACTGTGTGGGACAAGGAAGAGCACTCTTTAGTCTCAGTAATTAGAGTGAATAAAGTTGTATGCACCAACTGTTTCTGACCAGAAGGAGTGTATTTCTCTTGTAATGGAAGTGAGGCAAGAACGTCTCGTTATAACTTGTTTATGGTGTAATGTTGTCGTGACGTTTGACCGAGGGAAATGCTATTTTGATAATAACGAGAGCAACTTAAACTCGCCATCGTAGACGAAAATAACAAGTTTGTACGATAGATTGGTGTTTATTTTCAAGTCGTTAATTCAGAATGTAACGGTCGTACTATCGTTTCTACAATAGTGTTCCTCATGGGAATTATAAGTGGATGCTTCCTTCGAGAGCGGCGCTGTGGAAAAATACTTGACGTAAAAAATGAATCTTTAAGTCATTGAATAGCTCTTTAAGATATTACGCACATACATTAACGTTTTCCAATTCTTTTCCATATGGAACGTGAGAATGAATAATTGTGAAATAAAACTTTCTATAGTGGAAGAGATTTGTAACTTGGAGGTAAGATCAAGTCAAAAGTATGCTTTGGTAATTCTAGTTGCAATTTTTTTCGTATGTTTGACCCGTTATTGGACTTCAACGCATCCTAGCCGGCTGTGTGGTTCAGGGTAGTGAAACAGCGATTTGTTACAGGCGTTCTACAACTATCGCCGTAAGAGCACTTCTGGCTGGAGCATCGGCAACGTTCTGCTCGACTTCACGGGGGGCACTCTCTCGATTGCCCAGATGTTCATCATTGCATACAACTACAACGACTGGTCTTCTATTTTTGGGGATCCCACCAAGTTTGGCCTCGGTCTCTTCTCTATGATTTTTGACGTGTTATTCATTGTGCAGCATTACGTACTCTATCGTAACGGCCGCTCCGTGCTGCCACTCCACTCCCCCGAGCAGTCGTTGCGGGACTCAGCTCCGCTGATCTCCGACTCGGTAAGTAGTTACGGGTCGGTGGTGCGTTAGCGCGCTAATGTTGTTTATAAAACGATTGTAGTCGTAACCCTGTGACCGTTTCTACTGGTGCTGATCTGTCGTGTTTATCAGTAGGATTTAGAGCTCAGAGCATGGGGATTTACTGGTATGTACGAGTATACGAACATGTCGATTGCGTTAGAACAATCTGGACGTCGTGATGTAGCCTCTCACTGACAATCGTTTGCTGGCGTAACGTAAAGTGTGCTAGTGTCCCATGGTCCTGCTGTACATGTGTTTGTGTGTTCACATGCACTGAACTAATTGAAATGTACATCGTATTGTAGGAACATGAGTGAAGCCAGGCGAGTGGCTGCTTGCTACCGGCGTTGCTCCACGATGAGTACAACTGATTTTAACATCTAGATTATTTTTTCCTGCCTTCAACTGCTGGAGATCGTTTTTCAAGGCTTTTGCATTAGGTAGGGAAGCATGGGTGACGGAATCGTTGAGGTTGTTATTGAAATGCGAGATTTACTTTTGTTGTTAAAATAATTCTTTTTTATCCCAGCTAAGTTGAGAGGGTTGTAACGACGAGCTGCCACATGAGCGCCTCTGTACCTGCTTCCATTTGTACTATTTTTCAAATGTGCAGTCTCGTGCCAGTTGAAGTACTCCCGCTCTGTAATGGTGCTACTTGAATTGAAGAATTGAGTGAATTTCACTGTATGTATTTTCATATTGGAGTGTTTAGATTTCACAAATAACTACTAATTTTTACTCACATATTGTTGTCACTGCAAAATTTGGAAACTTGTCTCAAAACATGCTGTTTAACCCAGCTACAAATTTGATGATCATTTCGATTTCGTAATATTTATGAGTAAACGGTTTCTTTCTATTTACTCGTCTTTGAAGAAAACGCATAATATATATCCACATCTACCTCAAATTTAAGGGTCGAGAAAACTGTGGATTATACACTATTCAAGTTTGAATGCATCTCTATCAAGATTGATGTACGATTGGCTGAGCGTTGATTTCTCTCAGGTGCTGAATTTCGATACAGCGATGTCCTCAATATACCGTTGTATCATAAGGGTTGTATCATAGAGTACTGCATCATAGAGTATTGCAAATTTACATCGTTGTTGGCGATTCCTAGAATGGCAAGCGTGTGTCTACTGTAGCTAGGTTTTTCCTTAGTGTGGTTATATGAATCCAGAATTGAGCGCGAACTACCTTCCTTATTCTCGAGAGTGTATGAAGATGCACGATGTTATCGTTGGTACCTCTATTCTGCTCTGTTCGTCATGCTGGTGAATGAATGTACACTGAATCAATATCTATTTAGTGGGTCAGGTAAATTTTTGTAAATGCTTCACGAGTTGTAATGGAAGCACCGGATAATTTTCTACATTCTTAGCGTATTAGTGCGCCTTTGGTGTTGGATTTACTGACCGCGCTGGGAGCACGGTGAGTAAGTTCTGTTTGCAGTTCTGTTAGCTGGGAGCAGGACGCCAAGTAGCCCTGATGGCGTGGTGGGTCAGTGTGTGGTGTGGCAACTCAGTGACCCACCCACGTAGTGCGAGGGTGTGACTGCTCGTGCTGGCTGAGCGGTGTGTGCCTCAGAGCGGAAGTGAGTTTGCTTTGCGACTCTATGCCACGGCCAACCCTCGCGTGCTAGAATAATTAAAAAGAGCGTTTTGTGAGTTGAGTTGAACTTCTCGTCTACGACACCACAAGTTAACTGATGCAACGGACGAAATCTGGTGGTCTGGATACGTATACTTAGGTCCGGGATGTCTAGTAAGAAAATGTAGCATAGTCAAATGCAGAGAATTCACGATAGCGTCAATGGATAATCTCTGCCTCCATTTAGTCCATTAGTAAGAAGTTCAACTGTGATACAAACCCCTCGTGAAGCTGCTGCTTTAGTATACTGAGGGAATTTCAGCTCTATAGTATGCCTCTTGTCAGTGATCACTCTTACTGTAGGAGGGCACAGACGTTATCGTAGCTGTGACCTGCTGTAGTAGGTAGTCTAAGTTTTTGTGCTTGTGATTTTCGCTTTTTTTTTTGTGGTGCGAGGTCGGCAGGGTTGAAGCGCATATCTCAATCGACATATCATATCCTAGTTTTTCTACGTTTAAAGATTATTATATTTGATAAATGTGAGATTGCGTGTTGAGAAATGCTTTAAACTGTTCTCTTAGTTATTTTTGTGAAATATACAGCATTATATTTGATGTATTACTTGTAAGTAAATCGATGACGAACTTGCAGGAATCGTATTGTCATTCGAGAAATATTTATGTTTTGTGTTGTGAAATCGTATGTTGAAATTAATTTGTTATACTTGTAGTTAGTAGTTACTAATTATTTTAGATATCCTTATAAGAGGTCTGACCTGTTTTATGCGTCTAGCATATTTTTATGTTTTTCCTTCATATGTAAGTGATATTAAAATTGTAGGTTATTTTGTACTACATCGATGTTAGCGAGCTTTGAAACTCAAATCAATGGAGTGATGATAGCAACATTACATCTTCATTCCGTTTGCAAGTAATTAGGATGAGGCCGCTTGTGCTCAGGTCCACGCCTGCCGTGGGATTTGCCAGCTTTTCTCATTACTTTGGCCGGGCTCGTTACACCGGCCCCCATTTAGTGATGTTTCTTGTGCTCAGTTGACTTGCATGGATGGTTTATGCACCGTGTGTGAGGTGTGGCTTTCTCTTCCTGGGGTGGTCATTGTTTGGGCTGAGTTTTTCATGGGGACAATTTTTTCAAGTAGTTTATTTAAGCTGGAACCGGGGTAATGACTTGCGAAACTTTCTCATCTTCAAAATGTTCGTTGACGGCTCTAACTTCATAGTGTCAGTTATGCGTTACGTTGACATTCAACGCAGCTACTTTTGTGAGATGAAAATTATGTGTCGGTAAGCCATCTTTTTCTTTTAGCCATAACCTTTTTTTAATTATGCTTAGTTATTGTTTTTGTATAAGCTAAAGTTTTCGGCGCGCTATAGGCCTGGATACTGAAGCGCCAGTTACTCTGTTTTGCTACTACTGCTTAGTTATGCTTATATTTTCTTGCTGTGCGTGATAAGAGATAAATGAACCCCCAAAAGTTATTGGAATTGCCATGATTTCGAGTTTCCAATGAAGGTTCGATTTTATTTGGCTTCTCACTGATGCGCTTTGTTCTCTCACTTGACATGGGAGAATCTTCAATTTTGTTGGAAATAAAGTGTTTTGTACTGTATTTTTATGGGCTTTAATACACAGGAGCGTCCAAAATTAGGGAATAAAATTTAAAATTATGAAAACGATAGAAACAGCGGGTCAAATTTTGCAAAATATCCACTGACTCGAGGTACATAGATGATGAACATTGCTGCGAGTTATCAGGTTAATTGAAAAAATATATACAATGAAATGAGTAATTAGCTGATTTTCATGTTTCTGAAATTAAATGACATTAATAAAGTTGATTATGGTACTTTCAGATCATTCATGTTCATGAAACGCGAAGAGTAAGATAAAGAACGTGGACTGTTGATAATTAGTGCAGCATTTATCACATTGGTAGAGCGTTCCAGAGTTATCGTTAAATGTTCTGATAAATTCAGAGTTAATTTCAACGTTAAATTCGGTTGTTAAATCTTAAATTATAAAATTTCAGATTTAATCTAACATCGCAGAACAAATTTCTGGACTTTCGAAAGTATTATGGGTCGAATATTAAAAGTTTACAATCACAATGGTAGACTTACCCTGGGAAAATAACAGGGTAGACATAGAGAAACTACAGTAAGAGAGGATCTTACATTCATCGTCTTGCTCCTAAGGGTCGTTTTCTCAGTGCAGGATACCTTTCTATGCCAATTTAAGTTGAAATAAATGTAAACTGTTTGGAGAAGCGTGCGTGAAAAACGCTTTTATGCCACAGTCCCCTGAAAAACCGCTGATGTGTATGAAAACCAAAATAAACTTCCGTGATCAAGCACAATAATTGGTCTGAAAAATTGACTCAAAGTATTCTTTGGGGAAGGATCGAAATTTAATATATCTAGTAGCGATTGAGAACAGTTTGAAAGAAGAATCGGTGAAAGTTCCAAGTCTAATTGTGTCAAGAAAACAGTCAATTTCGGTGGGGTAAGCGTCATGGTCTCGAGTATTATTTTAGCTTTGGGTATTACACTCTCGTTCTTTTAAATTTACGAGTTAATAGTGCAATTAATTAAAGTCTGATTGAACCACGTGTCCTACGATACGAGCTGGCCACTCCAAAGTCCCGACGCGAATCCCATCGAGAACTCGAACACATTCGGGCAGAATGTTACCGCAAGAAATCCAGCTAATGTAGAAGATTTGTACATGAAATTGAAGTACAAATAGGCAAAAATCACAGTGGCCCAATAATCAAATTTATTGCAGTTTTGCTGCCGAAGATGCGCTTCCGTTATCGAAACAAAGGGTCTAAGTATCATATATTGAAAAATTATCTTGTTTTGTTTTCATTTGTTCATTTATTTTATTTTCTCTTGAGAGATATTGATTCATTACTTGATTTTAGATGCGTGAAAGTAAGCATATAGCTCATTTAACTTTATATATTGGTTCAATCAACCTGAAAAGTCGATTAATTATAATAAATTGACCTATTATTTCTTTAGGTTTCGAGGTTAGAAAATTTGTTCCCTAATGTTGGACGTTACTGTACATAGCGTACGCGGCGGACGCTCTTCAGTGGCGTCTTCACCTACCAACGGCAGGGATCTATGCACATCCGATGCAATTTGCAGTTTTTAGAGTATCTTTACTGGGTTTAGTTTGTTGGCAATGAATAATTTTTTCCAAAGGTTGCATTGCGTCTGCGACTCGTCGCACCACTCAAGTGCTCCTGCCAGTTTCATTCTGGAATATTTTGCCTCCAGAAGAGAGTCTTGCAGGCAAGGTCCTGACGCCAGCCGATGTGCTGTCCAACTTGCTCGTCCCGCACGTCTAGGTTACCTGGCCTGCCGCAGACCTCTGCATACTTCCCGGGCATAATTTGTCTACTGTGGGGGGGTGGGTATTAGTGACTGTTACAGCTAGGAATTTTGTCATCGAGGCTCGAGCACTAGGATGGATGCACTGTTAGGCGTGCCTGTCTTTCTTCGGCGCCACTGTAGCTGTAGTGAAATCCTAGTTCTTAGGTTTTGAAGGACGAAACATTCAGCATTAAATTTAAACCACGATGAGCCAAAAGAATATACTGTGATAGTGTAAAATGTTAACATTTTGTTACTATTGTGTCACGTGTATATGTTTGTGTTGCGAGTTATTTAGTTGTTTTTACTGTGGCATGTTCGCTCTAACACGTGCTGCGGGTCATGGTGTGCTCATGTTGCTGTTTTTTGTAAATCGATCGTTTCTTTCCTTTGAGAAAAAATGACGTGTATTCGTTTCCCACGACAGTAATGTTAGGCTGAGATCTCACTTGCTCTGATGGTACAACGATATTCAACGATAATTCTTCTCTTCGCTTTCTTAGGATCACATTTCATGTTGATAGGGAGCTTTAAGCTAACTTAAAATTTGATCAATGATCAAAACTTGGATTGTGAGGAAATTGTATGGATTTGTCACAGCGACATGTCAAAATTGTAACTTTAGACAGATTTGATGAATTCTCTGAAACGTTTTACCCAAAAATTGGTCATAACTTCATTAGTTCTCATTGGTCTTCAAACTAATACTTCATATCAGTTACGGGTTGATTAGTTATTTTAGTTATTGGAAGCATGTGTTCTTGAGCATCCGTGCATATAAAATTGATTTCAATCATTTACTAACGTGTAAGTATTAAAAATTATACTTGGATAGGGAAATTTTTGATGGTACAGGAGTTGAAAGAAATCCTGTGTGATAATTATTGGCATGGGCTTTTGTGAAGAAGCCCCGATCACCTCGATAAAGTAGGGAAAGTAATTTCTTTGGGTGTGGTGTAGTGAACGTCGTGCGATGCGAGTGCTACTTACGTCTAGCCTCGCTGGTGCCGTGGAAGTAATACCGTGTTGTTGTAAGGCTGAACAGACGCTGAATGGTTAGAGTAGGCCGTCGCCTGTTGACGGGGTTTGAACAGCAAGCCCACCCTGGGCCTGTCGCTTAAAGGGACCAGAGTGTGACTACGACGTTGAATGGATCAAATTTTTTGGTGACTCGTGTCTGACGGGGGCTATTGTGAATAATTAATTTATATTGTGTTATTTGCGTATACGAATACAGTATTTGTCACATTCCTTTGCCGGAGAAATTAAAAAAACTCACCGTTTTTTGAGTCTGCGAACAAGGACTTGACCGCGAGGCATCTGCATTGAATTTGTTTGTGGCAATGATGCTTTGTACCGGTATTACAAATGAGTGAATTGTCAAGAGCTCTTCTTGGGTGTAGAAGTGCTTTTGACGGCTCACTATATGTTTTATATTTAAAAGCTTTCTTTATCATTAATATTTTTAAAATTTTTATATGTGTCACCTCGCTGTGTTGTTGTGGTTTGGTCATCTCGTTCCGGAGGTCTAGGTTCGTTGTACAAAGCTACGTGAAGGATTTATTTAAATATATCTGGGGTACTGTCGAGCAGGGGAGGGAAAGGTCGATAGGATTTTCGTAGGGATTTATTTATAAGGACAGCGAGAGATAAGGTTTAACAGTACGAGCTCGGCCTGCATGCGCTTAACTCGCGACAATGGGTTAAGTTGTAAGGGTTACAGGTCTGGGACATGAGGGGGACTAGCTGTAGGACGCCCTGGTTCAATCGAGTCTCAGGTCTTGATGAATTAATCTTACGCAGCTTCTCCAGCTGCGCACTGTCCAGGCTGGGCAGATCGAACTGGCTACTACTTGGATAGGCCTGTCTTGCCTCATCAGGAAATCCCTGACAATAGAATACCTCTACGCAGAGTGTGTGTGGGAACTGAGGTAGTAAGAGATTTTCAGGGCGGGGATAACAAGTCTCACGACATTCACCCCTTCGTGCACTAAAGCACTACCACGGTTGCACTGCTGTACCTGCTATTGTCTCGAACAGCGTTTTACAATTTGAAGGTGCACTTTCATTCCTAATGAACTATTTTGTGACTAGAAGGTACTTGACTGGTGTAGTTTTATTTAGGGATTCTTCTAAATATATCAGTGTATCTGCTTTTTATTTCATGTTGAAATTCTTTTTCTCGGAGTAATTGTAACTTTTGCTATGTACTCAGTGCTTTGGCTGTTCAGTTTTTCTATTATATGTATTTTGCGTGGACATGGTAGTTTTGCAATAAATATATTTATATCAGCATATAGCTGTGTGGTTATTTTCGTTGTTCAGCTTTGGGTCAATTTATCCTGCGTCATTCGTTTGAGATTTCTTATTTTATTTTGAGTGCGTGGATTAGTTTCTGGTGTGTGGAAGTCGAGTTGATGTGGACAAATTATAATAGACACTTTCTGTGAATATTTGTTGCTGTGGGTTGGAAGAGGCATCTAATTTTCACACGAGGTCGTGGGGAACCATTTTCAACATCACTTCGATGTTGCGTGTGGTCAGCGAGTAGTAAAACGTGGTTTACTCGAGTGACCGGAGTAGGCGCTGCTGCATCTAAGGTAATTCAATTAGGAAAAAACAATGCCAATTGTCCTCCGCGAAAATTACCGTGAAGGGATACCTCTGAAGATTCTTCGGTACCTTTGCTTGTGTATGCATTGTAAATAAGCAAGCGTAATTGCATAGCGACTTTTCCCTATCATCCGTTAAAAAAATCTCCAGTTTCCTTATTCTGCAACAATTTATTTTCTCAACAGCCAGTTGGATTTTGCCTTCTATCCTTTGGTGCCCCCTCTTCTATTTGCTTAAAGTTAGTGAGTGCCATATCAAGGAGCACGTGGGGGAGTTGAAAGATGTACAGCTCTTAGAGATGCGTTATTTCACCCTGTGCGTGAGTGATGTATCGTGGTGGGAATCGTTTCAACAATTATTTCTGAAGAATAAAATTTTAGTTGTACGTCATGTGATTACGGCTGACGGCCAACCTAGAAATAAGGCAGGATCTAACGTTTTATTTCACAGCCTACGGTACAAGTGCGATCCGCATCTCATTCCGTGTGCTCCAGTTTTTGTATGGAAGCCTCGCGTTTCTTGCCTTTCCTCCGTACCGCAACGAAGTGTGTCAAGTTTCGAGTGTCTCGATCAGAGGTGTGTAGTTTCAACAGGTTCATCCCTAGTATGCTAATCATGCTTGTTGAAAGGGTAATTGGAATTCTGTGTAATTCCGCGTTTCCGAAATGTATCATGAAAGTATCCAAAGTAAACAAACTGTAAATATCTGAGGTTTATTTTTACAGTATCTCCTTCAAAGTCGAGCAATTAATCTTGCCTGAAGCCTGGAAGTACAGCATGATTTTTTTTAACCTGCTGTTTTTCCTATACTCGTTTCTAATAATAATTTTAATCGTCTGGGAATGACATTTATTTCTTCTAAACTTTAAGCAGTACTTGATACTTCCGTACGTAATGATGTTGTAAGTCGTAGCGTTTTAATTAAGCACACGTTCGCATCTCTAAGCGGATGTCAATTTAGATTTTCAGTAAGTCTATTTCCATAACGTTCTATCAATTATTTCGAAAGTTCGTGCCGATTTTTAAAGTAAAGAAAAAGGTTAAAAAATACAAGTAATTAAATTTTTAATCAACCTCATATGAACCATTTCGATGCAAAATTTATCTCCTTCTTTCCTTTAACTTGAAAATACCCTTATTCCAGAATTGCGGTGGCAGAGAATTCATCTCGGTATCTTTTTAAGTTATCCCCAAATGATTGAAATTTTAACCATTAAGACAATCCTGCAAAAACCTAAATAAGGGAAAATTCAAAGGAGCAATATGTGGTGAATATGGAGGGTGGGGTAACGCATCCCAGCCAAGCTGCAGCAATTTGGTTTCCAAAAAAACGTGTGGTTTTGCATTGTCCTGATGGAAAACAACACCATTCCTGTTGGCCAATTCTGGGCTTTTTTTTTGAAGTTGCTCCATTTAACTCGTCGAGTTGTGAGCAGAATTTCTTAAAATGAATTGTCTGGTTACTTGGGAGAAGCTCGTGGTACAAAATTCCTTTCCAATCCTACCAGACACAAACCAAAACTTGTTTTGGGTGAAGACCTGTTTTGGGGTGGCTAAGAGAGGCTCATATCACTTACTCCAGGGTCGTTGTCTCAACATTATGGCAAACAATCCATAACCCATCTGCTATCACTATTTGCTTAACAAAGGCGCGTTTCCATTCTGTTTGTAAAGCAAATATCAATGGTAATACGAACCAAAAGGTTCTTCTCACTCAAGTCATGTGGCACCCAAACAACGAAGAGATTTGCAAACCTAAGCTTTACCAGGTGCTCATGCGCGGCAGTTCTTGATAGGTTGAGGCTTTCTGCCAATTCTCGAGTTGTTGCAATGTGGGTTATTCAAGATTACTGACTTGATTTGGTCATCATCTGTAGAAGATGGTCTGCCTGATTGCCCTCCAGCTCGCAGACTCGGGAACCACATCCGTACAGTTCTTTCGGGTGAAGAATAATGACCGTAAACTGCGCATATTTCTTCGGATGTTTGTGAGACAGTTTTTCCTTTATGGAAGTAGAAAAGCATCGCGTGCCGATAATTTTTTTACTTTCCATTTTTAACAATTACAGAATTAACACGGGTTACAGGATCTCAAAAATGCTCTCACGAAAAAAATTGCTTGACGTGTGCACTACATGAGCTATAGTCGAATCTTATTTTCCGGACTCAATCCTGATCTAAAATAAATTGAAAGATGAACTACTCAAAATCGGCACGAGCTTTCCGGACGACCAAATATTTGGAGCAGTCAGTCTGTCGTCATTGGGACCCTGCGAGTGTATTCTCTGAGGCCCGAACGGTTCACGCGTCTCAGGAAAATAGAGGTTAACTTCATTCATTGAATTCGGGTGCGTATTATTGACAGTGTCTGTCCTCGTCCGTATAACGTAATGGATTGACCGCGCACGTTCATTCCTACTATAACTATCACTACGTTCATTCACATGCACATCTCGAATGAGTGCTATCGAACAAGGCTGCAATCTGCATTGGGAACCTGCTCTCCATCATGAAGGTAATTACCTACATCAGTGCTTCATAATTTTTCTTCCTTTGTCAATGTGGTAGTTTGGCCTCGTGGTTATGGTAGATTTAATTGTAAATAAATTTACGCCCACTTTTTCTCAACATGACAGGCGCGTCACGCTGGCTACCTCTTCTATCATCGTCCGCATTCTTCCATTCAATCTTTCATCCGTTAGCTTTGACAGTTCGAGATGGACTGAGATGGAAATTGAATGATGGCTATATTGAAACTATATTGAACTATATTGAATGCGGTTATAGAGGGTTTCAAATGTAACGTGTGCATGGAAATATCCGTAATCAAATGATTGCTAGTACTTTGACATGCGAATTAATATTCTAACCGGCAAATTGCTGAGATGTGTAACAAAGCATTAATTTGTGACAGTAATTTATTCGATTTGGATGGCATTTTATGAAAGGTTTTTGTAAGTATAAATTCAATATACATAGGTGAACGCTCTCGCACTTCACTTCTTTTAGACAAGTGTAGACATTTTGTCATTTCTGTAGATACTCACTTGCAAGCTTCACAGTTGTTGCGCACGGCAGCGTGACGGAGTTTTTCAAAATCTTGTTCACAGCATTACTAAAGTTTGTTCACTTAAAGTCGAGGAAACAAGAGTGTTTGGTTCGAAGCCTTGATAATGTTCAGATGAAATAATCCAACAGTAAAGTTACTTTGTTTTGTATTCGAACGACGACTCAGAAATATGTGGTTGCACAGGACATGTTATGCATAGCCGACCCTTTAGCGTAAGCTGACAGTCTTCAAGTACAGCTTCAATAAATTCATTTAACTTTTTTTACATAAGTTCATCAAAGGAAACATTTTCTTCCATAAACTTTCTTTAACTTTGTTCATCTGAAGTCCTTCAATAATATTGAGGATGAATTAAATAGTGTGTGTGAGCATCTTTGATAGGCTGCTTAGCACCGGAGCCTTTTTCTTAACTGTTTGAAGTATGCACTTTTGTAGACATGAGGCGTTATTGATGCAAGAATTTAGCTTCAACTCCTCTACCGGGAGCACAATTTTATCGCTGCAAACTGTGCAACACTCGCTGGGCAGCAGCACATTTATGGTGGGACGACGGTTGCATCGGAGTCAGAACTGATTTCCTCACTTCCCAACGCATGATCATGTAATAGGAAAAAAACATCTTAAATCCGGCAATTGAATGATTTTCATTCACCAAAAAAAGCACTGGTATCTAAAGCACATTACAGAAATAAAAACCGGTTTGGTGATTGTAGAGTTTATTTTCGGCTATGAACGGAAAAAGACAATCGTTTTGATATGAATTATTACAATTGAATTCTGACAGGTTAAAAGTTCAGAAAAGTTGAATATTTACGCAAAGTAAACAATGTTTTCAGTTTTTCATCATTTCGCAATGTACGTTTCTCTATTTATTGTCACCTAAGCAAGCAAAATAAAGAGGTTAAAATGCGTCTTACAGGATATTCAACGTCAGGCATGTACATTTCAGATTTGATTATGTTTCTCTCTATACATATCACCTTTGTGATAAAATACAATCCCTATTTTGAAAATTCGACAGTGTCTACCACAACCTACTTGATTCTTACGATAAACTTCGAGGTATCCTATACCTGCATACGCTCGTCCCACTCGGTCGCAGAGACACCGTCGAGCTTCTTTGTTGCACAGCTACATTTATTAAGTCGGGCCTCGTCAACAAACGTTATAAAAATAAACTCAAATACACTTTTCTGTACACTTTTCTCTACGACACCTTAAAACAAGTATACAATTCAAAAGTCAACAAACTTGCGAGCGTCGCAAAACTAGATGCGCACTATGTGGTTTACTTCTTTTTCAAGAATCTGACTGAAAAGCATATACAACCAGCGTCAACGGGACGTACTTGGCAGCTCCTGCGTGGACGGGCAGCCAACCTATCAATCGTGATACATTTTTTAAAACATCGAAAGGCGAAAAAAGAGAATGACGTACTAGCAATAATGAATCTGTTCCGTCCAGGCGTTCGTGCACGGTATCGTGAATGTGTAGACTGCTCCGAGCGTCTGTGTGCGTGAATGTACGAGGAGACTCTGAGACTTGGCAAATGAGTGCAAGTGTGTACAAGTGCAAGCAGAAGAAATGCTCTATGATTTACTTAGGCTAAGGGTAGTAACTCGGTGGAAACCATCGCATTCAAGATAGAACAGGACGAAGAACGGACGGAATATCAAACAATTACATTCATTTGTATTTATATCTCTTCTAAATTGTCGAAAAGAATCATTGTTTATCATCCTATATTTACATGAATGAGACGAACGATTGATGACGTAAATAAATTAAAGAAAATGAGATGTTTCTACAAGTAACGACAAAGCAAAATTCATGTTTTGAAGCATCTCTATAGCAACACTATTTACAGCGAACCATAACACCTTGGTGAGACAGGAGAAGACACAAGTATGCGGCTTACAGTTATACTTACAACTATCTAATTTCCGCTATCAACAAAAAATAAAACTTTAAAAAATAAACGGGCTGATATCGCAGCCATAGCTAGCAATGTTTGCTGTGCTCTAGCCAATATAGTCGCACGTCATGATCACTTTGAGAGCAACCATCAAGTACGATAAATATTTGCCCTTTGTTCAATTGGGACACGTCCAAGAGGAAACCTGCTCAAGTCAAGGGTGACTGAACTGTTTAATCAGTCTTAAGTTAGCATTCAGTAACAATTGTTTCAAATTCTACATGACAAGACTGTAAGTGAGATAACGAACTAACGATTTAAATCAACGAAGTTTATTCAATCATAATTCCGAAAAACTTGTCCCAGTTACAAGTTAATTACAATTTTTTTTTCGTTTTACTATCCTAAACATCAAATTTGTCACAAATAAGCGTCGGAAGTATATTTCATGAAATCTAAATAACCTGAACATCTTCAATCTCAATGTGCAGCCTTCTATTAATTGAAATCGTTTCACAGAGCTGTCTACAAACTATTTCCGGTGGGTCAACGGTAGATTAACAACTTAAAGATACTTTTAGTGTCCCATAAAAACGAGGGAGATTTGCACAAAATGTAGACAAACCGATACTAAAGGTTTTCAGGTATAATCTTCTCTTGCATGCCAAGCCTTTTAGCACCCAACATGTTTAGGATCACAAAAATGGTTCCTAATGCGTCCTGATGACAAGTGCAAATTATTTATCTCAACACTGAATAGCAAGAAAGCGTCAAAGTCGTACGTATGTGCTCAGAAAAATATCAAATTGACGGCGACAGCCGAGTCCAATGTAGTCGTCGTTAAGAAGCTTGTCCTTTTTAAGCTCTCAGTCGGGCTTAAAAACACGAAAAAATATAAAAAATCGTAAGAAATAACCATCACCAGTGAATAATTGCACTGGAAATTTGTACAATGGTTTACTTCTAACCGCTCCACGCTGTGTTTGAAAAATCTACTGAAAATGTTCTCATTTATTTCATGCCCCCACCCCAAAAATTTGAGCTGGAAAAATTGAAGTAATAATTTTAATTAAAGAGCGTAACGAGCACTTCGATGTCTCACGCATTAAAGAAGTAGCAACGAGAGACCCTTCAAGTAACGTTCACAGTATTCTCCATTAACATTATAGTGCGTAAAGCTAAATAAGCTCTTGAGTTCGATACTAGGCTCATAAACTACAAGAATTCATTTGAATAATATCCTCTCTGCTTCAAATTCACCAAATTCCCTTGATATGAAATGTTGCAAAATATTTCTACTTAAATATTCCATTGGAAAAATCAGGTATGCTTCTATTGACAGGGAAGAGATGCCTCCGAGTCCTATGTAATTCTGAGAAGCACAATTTACGTTTCGTTCACGAAAATTGTCAGCAATCTACCCCCTCCATCCCGTGCAATGACGAGCAATGAGAAATTCAACGTTTCAAGTAAACTATAGCTCACTTAAATCTACTGCTCGTTGAGCTACAGTTCTGAAAATACGGACAAAGGAAATTACGTTCACGGTCAAATTAACATTCGGAACGGAATGTCGCCTTTGGGATATTATAGTTCATTTCCACTTAAACGCAGAACAACAAAACACAGGAGATCAGTTCAAAACGGTACGAAAACAACATGAATAACAAAGGAAAACAGCAGGAGTAAAATTTCGCGGTGTTATGACGTTCCAGAGAGTTCAAAAACTAGACCTGATCTTATTACATTAGAAAAAAAAGGACAACGCTCGACTTCACCCTAACCTGGAGCTTCTCTTACGTACGTAAAAAGTGAATCCGCAGCCTGGCAAAATTTTTCGCTGGAGTAGAATTCAAGGTCACGAAGGATCCAGCATCTATGACGAACGTCTAATTCGCTTCAATTTTGTTGCCTGCAGAGGATTTGCGGTATTCAGATCCTGTATTGAAGCCTACGTGACGATCATCATACTGGCGGTAGAAAGCGACTGTGGTGCAGAATAAAGGGTCGCTACTGGCGCTTTGCGCTACGACTTTCTGCGGATAGCGCGAATCTCTTGAGACGCGAAACGCAACTTTCCGGCCGACCGGCTCGGAGTGACCTACTTGGCTTCTAGGCCGCCCCTCCCTACTCTCTCTTGCACGGCACCACGGTGTGCTCATTCGCACAGCACACGGCAGCCGGCAGTTCCAAGCGTTAACTATAGGAAGTAGCATCGAGGGCTGGCACAGCGCTAACTGCACTTCACTCCTAAGTATACTGCACAGTAACTCTACAGCACTCTCTAGCAACACTGTAAGTTTACAAGAGGCGCAGTATCGCACGGCGTCGAGCCCAATAACAAAAGGCTCATGAGCATCTCAGAATACCTTCACTTCATGCTAATTACATAACAGTGTGTATGATATTTGCCGCGCTACACGCTAATCTGCAGTCATGAACCCATAAAACCACAGATCTCCAGCAGAAATACGCAGCCTGTGGTTCAGGGAAGTCATTGGCATGCAAAGAAACAAAACCAATTTGAAAAATTAATTTTTTAATTAAATCCAAAATGTTTCACCTGTCTTTGCAGCTCAACCATCTTGCATGGCGAGTTGCATACAACCACTCATCGGTCTCCTTCCTCTACTGAAACATATAATTGTCACATACATTGCTTCGTGGTAACTATGATATATAATTCAGCAACATACCGGCCACGGCAGGGTAACAGCACATCAGAATACGGTAATTGCTTAAGGCTGCTTTCTGAGTGCTTCATTCACAGCAATTGCACCTCACAGCGCTGCACGGTAGCCTATGACACTGCATGGTGCCTTTCTAGTTAGTGAGAACGAACACGGTAATCGGCCGCTGGTGTGAAGTAGCCTCTCAGCCATGCGGTAACCACGAGGCGGTAACAGTATACAATACCATTTACTCTACAGGACCAACGGAGTAGCATAGACACTTTCTACGACCTTGAAGTCATGGGCGATACTTACACACATACTAACAGCCAAATACTCGAAGTAGTTCAATAATTCTGTCGATTATTACACTTTAGGGTGATAGAAATACACAGCAGGATTGTGCACAACTGGATAAAACAGCTACATATTCCTCCAGCAGTGCTGTAGCCGGTAGAGTTCACTTCCACAACAGTAAAGCTCTGAATTACATCACCACAGCTGCAAGCCAGCTGTGCATGAGAAATATTCAAAAACCGTACGGTGCTCAATGACAAACTTATAGAATTGTATGCGAGGAAATGAACAAGTGTTCGAGTTCTTTTCGCTGGGATATTACGAAGTGTCCCTAAAATTTATTTTGATGGGATTGTTTTACGGAGCAGCCTCGAGGACTGTCATCGATTGAAATTAATTAGAAAGATTGGTTTGATGTCAAAAATTAATTCAGACAGTGTATGCTGGGTAATTGAAAAACAAATGACAGATGCGTTGCCTCCTGTGTTTTTAGTACTTCAGTAAATTGTAACTTTTCCAGAATGTAATTTTATAAATAATAAATTCTACGTTTGAGAGTACATTTTTCATGATTCTAAAAGACTTTCGTAAGGATAGACATATTTCGAGTAGCTGAAAATTATATCCAAGAAATTTACTTAAATTTTCTTAATCAGGTGCCCGTGAGCTTTTCCTACTTTGACCAAAAGGAGAACCTACCTATAGAAATTATCAATTAACTAAAACATTAATACCCAAGAGGAGCGTGAAATTTAGGCAGGAAAAATTAAATAAATAAATAGATAAATAGATATGGTAATACTATGAGTTTTCCTACAGATTAAAGGTTATCTCATTATGGTACAATGTTTGCAAAGGACTCGGCATTACGAGTCAATCTCTAGCTCCTCGCTTGTGGATTTGATAATGCTTCAAAAGATGCGCCTTCTGACGGAAAGCTTTGTTGCAAGTCTCGCATCTAAATGGCTTCTCTCCAGTGTGAGTTCGAAGGTGAACCTTGATGTTGGATTTATTGAGGAAGCCTCTGTTGCAGACCGTGCAGTGATGGACAGGTTTATCTTTCGTTCCTTCTGTCCGTATAGCTAACTTTGTACTTTTGTTCAGTCGGCTGCGGTTCTTTCCTTTAAAATCACCATAATCGTAGCCTAATTGTGTTGATGATAAATCTGAGTCCGGTGATCCAAGCTGAGTCTGCTCCATGTATCGAGGGTCAAACTTGGTCACTAAAATATCGTCCGTGGTAGTGACGGTGTAGCTCGTTGCGTCAGTCGAATGGGGCGTCGAGTCCTTGTTCTGGTAAGAGGTGTATCGACTGAACATCGGGTCAGTTTTCAAAAGGCTTGGGTTCAGATTGCTCAAAGTATCTTTTTGAGGCTGCGTTAATTTATTGTATAGAATTGGTTGAGCTTTTTGATAGCTGTCTTCAGACATAGCTATTCCTTGAAGGTATGAATTAGCATTATTATTGTTGACACTTCCTGCAGCCAAAAGAGCCTGCAATGGACTGTGTATGGGTTGCTGGTGTACGTGTTGATGAATATGGTGATGGTGATGTGTTGAATAGTCGAGAGTCGCGTGAATTGAAGATGTTGTCGAAGGTTGTGGAGTTTGAGAATCGATAGACAAGTCCGAGTGTGGAGAGAGAGTCGAGTTGACACCGTTATCAGGTAGTTCTGATTTGTTCATGTCAAGCAATAGCCAATCATCAATAGTAAGCGAAGGTTCGGGTAATGAAGGTTCGATTTGATCATTGAAGGCTATGGGTTGAGTCGGGATGCTGGTGTCAGAGTTAGCACAGCCAATCATGGATGCTAAGTCGTCAATATCATCAGCTCCAACAAACGTATCAGATTCTTCTTGTTTGACGGAGATTGCAGATGACGATATAGGAGAGGTGGTAGTAGATACGGGTTCCGGTGTACCATTGTATCCCAGAAAGGTGTTGCTTATAAGCGCCCCTCTATAAAGTTGACCGGGAGGAGAACATTCACTGTTATTGAGAGCGTCGTGGTGCGCCAAGGAGGTATCTGGAGAGACGTTGAGATAATCCATAGGTTCCAAAGGTTTCAATTCGGCTAGAGTCGAGTTATGATTTTGGTACTCCCTCATCATGAAGGGATCAAAAGCGTCCATGGTGGTTTTAGCCTCGGACGACTGATGCGAATTTCGTGTGTCAAATAAATCTTCATGAGACCACGTACGAAGGGCATCGGCCGTTGGGTGGGGCTGGATTTTCATGAGGGAAGACAGCGCGAAGGTCAAGTGTAGGGCGGATTGAAAGAAGGACTGGTCACGTGCATGTAGATTGCTGGTGCTGGATTCAATTTTTGACAATTTGAGCTTGCATTACATGAACGAAGAAAATCTGAAAAAAGAAGGTTTCGGTTACTCATGAAATCGTCGAGAAAGCTAAAATCATAATTCATTTTTCTTACTGAAGTTATGCCGAACATTAAGGAAAAGGTTTAATTACTATTAGCAAGAAGTTGATGTACCTAAGATGAATCAAGGTGATGTCAAGGAAGAGGCGAGTCTCGAGCGGAGGCGACAGCTGGAGCGCGTCTGGCGAGGACCTGTGGACAGGAACAAATTTAGTGGACAGTTACATAGAATGCACGAAGCTTGTTACGTACCAGGGTAACAGAAAGTAAATAAATTAAAAAATTAAGAGTGTTTAAAGGAATCAGAAACATCGATTCTTTAGAAATAAGCGCCTCGAACAAAAAATTAGTCACTTGCTACTAATATCATGTAGGACTTCCGCGAGCACGAATAATGGCTCCAATTTTGGGCGCTATTGAGTTTACAGGTGCCCTAATGTTCCCCTGGTAAATATTAACCCACTCTTGCACCAACTGATCTCGTACTGCGGCTTGAGTAAGTGGACATTCTTCTCGACGTCTAACTGGTCGTTCTAGGTGGTCTCTGGCAAATTTTCTATTGGGTTCATATCTGCAGTCTTGGGTGGCCAATCTAAATGTATAAAATACCCTGAATGATTGTCATGACAATTAATGACAGTTGTAACACGATGCATCTTACAGTTGTCATCCCGAAAGAAAGGCAAAGCAACATGCTTTTTTCATTCAAATGTCAATACTTGATTTTCTAGCAACTCAGTGTAGCCATGCCGGGTCAGCTCGACGGATACCTCTACTAAAGAACTCATTTTTGTGTAGTTGAAACAACCTTAAAACATGAGTGACAATCCTCCTCTTTTTTGCATTGCCCTTTGCATGCAGGCTTCGATGAACACAACGGCGGGCATCATTGTATCTATATACAGAATCGTGAGTCATGTGACCAGATGACGCGTCTTCACTCCTCTACAGTCCAATGTGCGTGTCCTTTGGCACAGTTTAATCGAGTGGTCTTACGGGAAGGAGTTAACATCGGCCATTTACGAGCCAATCTGTTCCATATATCCACTGCATGAAGTTCCCAACAAAAGGTTTGTTCAGACACAGGGGAAGGACCATCATTGACATTTTGCTGTAATTCCATCCGTGATGCATAGCGATTCCGGTCAATAATTCGGTAAACACGGTGGTGGTCCCTATCTTTTAGAATTTTCTTCCCATGAAATTTTGCCTTAAATTGTCATATGTACCAGATTGTTTTCATTATTAGTAAACTCAAGTAGCCTTGAAGTATGAAGTAATAGTAGTAATAGTAGTAGCAACGATAGCAACGCTTTAGTACCTCAGAGTATTATCTCGCACAGAAAGAGAGGGGATCATTCAGTATGGACTTTGGAGAAAGGGGAATCGACGCACAATGTGTGTTCCAACATAAAATCCCCTGCGCATAGAAATAGCAGGTTGAGAAGGAAGAGGATGATAAGATAAAGAACCATCAGTGAAGAAAGCATAAAAATAGAAAGAAGCAAAGTGGTGTGGAAGATAGAAGACCCAAAGGCCTAGGAAAGGCTGAGGTAGCCTAAGTGTCCTTCTGGGGATGCTAGACCCCACAGCATTAGATAAACCTAACTAACCTAATCCTGTTGTCTATAGCCCATCCTATGCGCCCTGGAGGGTGTGCAGCATGAAACACCATCGAATACCGCTACTTCCTTCCCTGGATGTTCCTTTGCCGGACCAAATGTAATAGCCTTTTCTGCCCCTTCGAGATGTCTTGCTTTCGTCCCATCGTTGTGGAGTAACTAAGAAACAAGTCTATATCTTACTAGCTCTGAAAACAGAGTTAAGAATATAGTAAATAAATGGAGCTCGAAAAATAATAGGGACTAACTTCTTGTCCGGGGAGCCTGTTTGTTCTTTTTATTTCCCATCTTTCATAAGTCGTAGGCTCGACATGCGTGTGGATAGTAATTATTCATTTCACTAAGTTCAACAACCAATTTTTCGAATGGAAATAATGGGTGCAAAATCCTAACTTCATTATGCTGAAGTTCTGCAATATTAGGGTTGGCTTTTAGCTTGCCTAGACGATATAATGAACGCCAATAAAGTATTATAGCTTTAACATTCAGATACTCCCAAAAATGAATACCGGTCAAAAGCGTGGGATGCAAATAAATTTGGGACAATGAGTTTTACTAGTTCTAAAAACAACAATATTTCTATTTCGTTTCTGAAATGCTGACGCGTATCAAGCGAGGGCCCCGTAGCACTTCCTAACCGCGAAAGAGAAACCCGAGGTCACACCGAAATGGCAGGGCAAGTGGAGCGAAATTTGTGCGCGTAATTCCGGTGCGTTGGACGTCACTTCAGGGAACGCAACGATGCGCTAGCGAACCCTGCACGCGCGTTGAGTTGGAGTGCCATTTTGAGGAAGTGGCCTCCAGCTACACTCCACCAATGGTATGGAAACAAAGCAGCGATAGATGATTACATCGTTCCTGTACTGCCAAAATGTACCCGTGATAGGGGATAAATTATCAAAACATTTATACATCAAACATTTTCACCAAACCCACTGAATGATGTGATTCGTTAATGAAAAGCTTAAGACGTCATCAAAGGATTATCACAGTCCGATGAATATTTCAGCCCCTCCAACTTCGTAGATCGTACGCGAGTTTCGGGACAATTCCAGCACCACCGTTGAAGAATTTGGAATCCCACTTTGCGCAGTTCAGAATTATTTGCTATAAAATATTTTTACAGGATAAAATGATATCTTATAAGCACTACTAAGTTACCTACGACCAATGCTGATATTCTAAAATGATCGGAAAAGAAAAGATAATGATTCACGACGCAAGATAAGCGTAAGATTTAAAACTAGAAAAAAGTAAATATTCGGTCAATGAAATGATGGTGCCTAGCTAAGATAGAAGACATGCATGAGAGCTTTTAGCAGAAAAAAGGTTGACCAGTAGAATTTGCCGCGGAGCTCACTTGAATACATTTAATTCATGTTTCACTAGACAATTACCAACTAACAGGTAGCAGCTTTTATGAAAAAGCAGGTCAGTATGATCCTCTTGTCTTGTTGATCAATTCTTATTCTTCATAGCATTCTCTACAATCAAAAGGATTTTAGACAAAACGATTTTCACAGCCTACCTTGATGCATGAGAGGAAGATGAAAGTATAAAAACCTCACATTTGTAGCTATCATTATTGAATAGTTATTTTTAAAACCTCTAGTTTCTCACAGCAGAATAGAATTGAAATCGACCAAAACTACTCCTTTTGTCATTAGTTGCTCTAACAGTTTCGATTTCATGCTTGAATATTTGCGTTCAAGAGGTGAAAAACAATAACTTTTTTGTTGGCTTTACTCTGATGCTCAGCCGTAGTGGTCAGTCGATCATGATTAATGCGCAAAAAACAAACGCGTCTTTTTCAGTAAATTACAATAAAAAAATTCACTTATCTTCTTAATTTTTCCTTTGCATCATGTTTACGGTGTAAAAAAATATCTCTATTCCCCAAAGATTGTTTACATAATTAAAATAATCATGTATTTTAGGTACTTGTATTATTTAAAATATTCATAGTGACTACGAAATTAAAGGAGAATACGTAGATATATTTCATACCAATCGAATGAACATATATCAGACTTGTCCTTATCATTTCTAGAGCCCTTGACGTGTATCATTTCATTACCATAAAGTTTCAGTCGTACCGAAGCTCAGACTTGAAAAGATTCAAATTCAAAGTAGGTATTCAATCTAATATAAAAAAGAAGGGAGCATTTAGCATGGACTTGAGAGAACAGGAAACTTATGCATTAAGTGCGTCCTCACACAGAAGCCCCTGTGTATCCGAAGGGCAAGTTACGAATAAAGGCAAAAAAACAAGAAGTGGTAGCGAAGATTGTGCGAAAATTGAAAGAGGCAAAGTTTGTCTGAAAGATGGGAGTCTCGCAGGCCTACAGCACACATACATATAATAGGACAAGCTTACGTAACCTGAGAGTGCCGTGCCCCCTATCCTCTGCCCGAGAACCAAATACTTTGTAAAAAGGTTCCTTAAAAATAGGGCAGACAATTAAAAAAGGCTCGTGCCCCAATCAAAAGATGGGAGTTAGAACGTTCCCATCAATGAGTAAAGCATCACAACGGTAGAACTGGTAGTAGTGTAATAACAGTAATAAACAGAGTATGGCTTTAGTAACAAACTATTTCGCACCGAAAAAGAAAGGGCCATTTAGTATAGAGTAAAGAGAAGAGGAAGTCCATGCACACGATGTATTCCAACACAAGATCCTCTACGCATAGAAACAGCAACTTAATACGAAGAGGAAGAAAATATAAAAGATCACATCAGCGAAGAAGGCGTGAAAATAGAGGCAGTGAAAATGGAGATAGTCCCGAAGGTTGAAGTAACCTATCAATGTCCCCCTACATGGGGATGCTAGTTCCCGTAGCGTAAGATAGACAAGCCTAACTGACTTAACCCCATAGCCTATGGCCTATACTTGGCCCCCTGAGGGGGTCGAAACAGTAGAGCTCTTTAAAAACGGCGATGAAATTTAATGAATTCATGATGTAATAAACATAAAATAGTTGGAATGCAGAATATACACAATTTTTCAATGTTTTCTTGGTTGAATTTTGCACTATCTAATATTTAAAAGTGTATACTGGTAATACGATACTCGTTCCCTGTTCCTGATCAAAAGTATTTAATTTCAGTCAATTTTAACACCACTAACATCTGGAAAACTATATATTTTCTACTTACGGCAGTCGAGTCTGAAGGAAGGAAAATATTAAAATTCAACGCACGAAATATTTGTAGAAATCGATCAAAGCCGATGCTGAAAAGTTCTGAACGCACTGATACAAAATCGGTTATTTTTTGAAAATGGGGCTGCAACAAGTACACCCAATCTGCTTTTAATAAAAAGGATTTACCAGCGAATTTTCCTCATTTTTATCAAAGCTTACCTAAAAAGACACATATATTGCTGATACACGATTTGAACAAGCACCATTTCAAGTTTAAAATTAATATTAAGCAGGAAACTATTACTGGGTTCATAAGAAAACTTACTGTTTTCTCTCAAAAAATATCGAAAGTGATTATCAGCTTCCTTATCCTCTAAAACTGAACGCGTCATCAGTGGCCTCAACATCCGTTATCGATAGATCAAGTTCAGTTAGAGGAAAAATTGAGATAACTATTCATTAAGAATCCAGCACATGCAGAAAACACGCCATCCGAGTAATTAGAATTAGTTTCAGCTAGTCTAGATTGTATATCTAGCTCGATTTCCCTATCGCAATCAGAGCTGAGCTAAGTGCCGTAATTTAGAGCCTTATTAAACGCGAAGCAAAAAATCCTCTCTCAGACTATTTTGTTTCTGCATCAATTCAACTAGCGCGCTAGAACAGGATAATAGACAATGTACAAGTAATCTCATATCTAAATTGTAAAAGATTTAGAATATATGAAAAATATGTATTTCAATCAGTTAACACGAAAACTAATAGGCGAGAAAATGTTCATTTCTTATTGCAAACCTTCGGTGCCGAATCCTTCAAAGTAACGAGTCTCTGCCATCCGCGATGAATTGTACGAAAATTATCATATCTCTCCTACTACGCACAATATGTTCACGTAGATCCCTCTGGATCATTTCTCTTCTTGGAAGTCATTTTACGAATGAATTAGCACCTTCCCGTTGAAATATTTATTAAAGTTGATCAAAATTCATCTAAACTGAAATCAAAATAATTGATAAGTGAATTGAAGAACTACACTTTTCAACTGATGACAAATAAAAAATAATTTGATGTTACTTCTTGCGAGAAAATGCGCCTCTCAGACTAATTTTAAAGTTCCATGACGGTTAATAGCAATGTGTTTCATTTTAACTGCGTGTAATAGGCATAGGCAAAAAAATGAGGTTAATTTGAGTATTTTATACAGAATTCCGTAGCACGTAACAGAAAACGTAACAGAAAGTTCGTAGAAAACTTTTGAGCTTCCATTATTTTTCTTTGCGATCTTTGGTCTCCTTTGACCATGTTAGATTATTGAGGTCACTCTGAACTTCTTCTTGCTTGAGAGCTACACTGAATCAAAAAGTACTACAAATTTTGACGTAATAAACAAAAGTTAAAAAAAAACAGAACGCATGGAAATTTCTTGATCGCTGGGTGCCTAATACTACTATGTCTCACCTCGAACCTCAAATTCAAAACCCTAAGTTCATCCTTTCACTCAAGCATGTTTGATATAATTTGACCATAGGTTTGCTCTCACTGCTGGGAAACCATTGTCATACAATGGCAGCATAAATGTTTTCAATCCTATTATTAATATTTTTCCCTTTAATTCAACGTACTTGAATGCAGTACTTGTTGGCAATTACGCTTTGTTTGCTGAATGAACAAAAACATAAAACTCAAAGCTAAGAAAATACCTCGTTACAGTTTCTCTTATTGTTGACACTAAGCCTCCTTCTTTAAGGCATGAATCAAACGCATATTTAGTTTCGATGTTCATTTTTTGCTTTTCCATATTCCTGATAACGCTAGAGCTGTGCACAACAGGGACGCTACCATCGCCACATTAACATTTTAATGTTAATTAACTTCGCCACATTAACTTCTGAGGCCAAGGAGTGTTAGCCTAAGCATCTGAGAGGCAAACATGAACCGAAGTTTAGGACAACAGCGAGTTATTGAATCCATTCAAAGCTCGTCTGATGCCACGGAGCTTAGATGAAGAAGTTTTTAATTGATGAAGAAAATGTTTTTTCCTGATGAATTTTTTATAAACTGCTGGTGGTCACTTCTTGGTCTGATGTGGTTCAATTAGCATTTAAATCTTAGCGCGCATTAAATTGATGCTCTTTCCATTGAAATAATTTTTTATGCATTTGAATGTCTTTAAATAAGTGACAATTCTAATATTTTCTTCCTCCCAAGAGCCAGTTATTTACCGCACCACGCACGTGCTTTTTGTCTTGAGAATTCAAAGTTTGTGGTGGCGTACATCTAGAACAAGCAATTTTTTCTTTCATCATCTACACATTCATGTTCACTTTGTGATGTTTTTGCTGTTCACAATTTTTTTTGCGACAGTTTCATTAGTTACCAGTGAAGCTTTACATAGTATTAATCAATGAAAAATTCAAAAAACGATCGAAGACTTTAGATTTTCTAATTTGGCTCTGGACATACTCCAAGTGAACACTAGCTAGCAATTTCTGCTCTAACGATTCTTAGGCAATAGCTAGTGCGGCTGAGTATTCCGTCTTACCGCCAACTCTTCAGCAACTTAAAATTTTTATGAATCAAGTATTCATTTTTCGGCTTCTAAATTACAGAAACTCCGGGCAAGGGCTATATTCGATAGAGTTGTTATTTTGAACATAGAATTCACAAATTTTTATGCTTCATGAATTGGGTGAAAAATGTGTGTTATTTATACCAGTACATCGTTGAGGAATTTAGATTTCACCATTATGGTTAACGAACTAGGACTTCAGAGCGTTAATAAAGAGAAAAAACAGAAAAATAAGAAAGCAATCACACAACAGCTGGACCAAAAACTGTCTTCAATAAGGTGGCTTATAATCGAAGCAAATTTACATTCATTTACCATGTTTTGACTATTTGTTCTTTTTTTCGAGACTGATGCACACATCAGCTTTCCTCTCCACGACGCATGTCAGTGTCATATGTGATGGTACGTAAACGTTCTATTAACAATAAGTTCTATTAACAATTCGTTGTTCATTTTTATTTTAAAATATGGATTTTTGCTTTTTCCCTCAGCGATACATGTACCAAGATTTTTTAACTCACTTTTTTTCATAAAATTATAAATTATAAAATGTATTTGAATAATATTCTTAACATAAGCATATTTTGGGATACATTTTAATTTCAAAGACCCTCTAGTTAGATAGCATTAGCTGCTCAATGTGAGGGCGAATACTGCCACGAGGGAAGGAAGAAGACAAGCAGAATATAAAGTTTAACTGACAAGCAAAGAATACTAAGTGCACAAGCTCTCACCAACCCGTTGCTACTAACTGCTCAGTAGCGCTATAAACACTGTTAGCGTAAAATATAATGGCAAAGAAAGCAATTCCAAGCACGATATTTGGTCTTTTAGATATGCAATATGAGCTGGAAAATCACAATAGGTTAAATAATTTTCCTTTAGAAAAGTCTCTCAAGGGGATACTCGTAAGACGTTGTTACTCTATCCCCTCCAGCCGAGTAACCTGCGTTGGATCATATCAGTTACTTGAATTATAGATTGTTTCTCGGGAGTCCCGTAGACAGTTATTCTACTTAGAATTTTTTTTGAAGAGACAGGTTATTATAAAATAAAAAAGTCAGAGAAAGCATCAAATACAGAAAGAAAAGCACACACCGCGGATGCAAATTTGGCACAAATTTAGTCGAAGCAATTGATAACTTATTTGATACCAATAAACCAAATACTTAAACATTCGAACTTTTGTTTGAAAAAGAACTGCCCCTGTTTTTTCTTAAGTTCACCTTACCAATCTGAGGAAAGTTTCTTGAGATCTGGAAACTGGAGATTCAAGTGAGGAGAACCAATTTCCCTTTCTTTTTTCACTTTTAGTTAGACTTAGACTGGGAGAGCAAGCTTGCCTATATGAGTCGAGACGTCGAGACTACTCCGGAACTGCGAGTCAGGTACCGAGTTCGTTGAACTTGCTCAACTTTCTTCTCGAGTGTCCCATTTAACTCTCTCTCTTGAGCACCTTCTGTGCTCGCCTCAGCGCAACATATGCGGTGCACACGGCGCTGGAGCGAACGATCTCAGCAGAGAAAAACGCCGCGTCGAAAGGGCATGCGGTGCGACACATATAAAACAAGAGTAGACATTCAGCGACAGAAAGTTCAAGTCATGTTGCTCGCAGAGGACCCTGTGTCAGAGGGACACTAAATTGTTTCTATTTTTTAATCTGCGTTCGTAAAATTTATAACAATGGCACCTCAACTTGGGTAACCAAAGCGCGCTGGCTAAAACAGTAATTTCTCAACAAATTGCTAGAGAAGAGAGCACTGAATGATACAGAAACGTTAACACACGTACCATACATGATTGGCAAGTATGAAAAAAGGGCAATAGTTAATTTTGAAAATAAATTCAGTTCAACCATAAAGAAATCCCAACAAAATTAATCCTGGCGACTTCAACGCACAAAAAGTAACAATCCCGAACTTTAAGATGTAATTTTCTGAAAGAAGATATTGCTATCCTGCACCAAATGAGATGCTTCGTTGATTGGAAAAGATCTATAGCGAGCCCGGTAAGTATTGCGTCGCCTTAGCTCTTTCGGCCGCAAGTGAGACTACGGAGTTTGAAGGTGACGGAAGGTCGGAGGAACTTTCTCTCGGTGACTGAGAAGAGTAAGAAGCCGGAACAAAGAGCACTCGCGCCATCAGACCGGGAATAAACTTCGTCTTCGATGATGACACTTCTGAAATTACTTTTTGGATGGAGGTGTCGCAAAACTCTGCACTAACGCCGGTGTTATGAATTTGTTACTGAACTTTCTGCCAGTGATTAACTTGATAACTTGCGCTATAAATGTAAGTGCTACACACCAATAGAAAGTGTGGTGGTGATCCATGGAGGAAAAAACTGGGACACAGTTTTTCGAAGATTTGACTGAGTTGAGATTATCAATAAAAATATTCATGGTTCCTCCAGCTTTATTCTCAAGTGAAACAATGCATAACTTCTCGAAAATGCTACTCATTCCATACTGCCTTTCTGAGTAAATTTAGAAATTGATGGAAAATTCAATCGTGAAAAACTCATGTTTCGAACTTTCTTTCGCAGAATTCCTTCTTAAGGCTACACATAGGCAAGATTGCGCAACGTTGGCCCGACACAACTTCCTGTTAGCCTGCCAGGCGCGGAGCTTGAAATGCAGTGCCGGGCTGGAGTCGTCTAACGGACTTTTGAAGGTCGCTGGAAGAAAGTCTAGAGCGGCATGCAAGCTGGGAGAAACTTGGCGTTCTGTGCTGCTGACTTGCGTTACTGGAGACACGAACCTTCTTCGTGTGAACCAACAATGTCAATGTCCTGCTGGGGGACACTCTAACTCTGTTTAGATACGGAAGGAAGTCCACCGAGCTAACTTTAGGACCGTAGTTTTCAGAAGACAAATGTGCTAGTCATGTTAGAAAGTTGGGAAGACTCTAGGTTTTAATCGCACGTTAGAACAAGTGCTTTTTTAATAAGAGTACTAAGCTTGATTCCTAAATGATAATCATTCCCGGAAGCTCGTTTGGACAACTGCATTAAAACGAAATCGGAGGAGAAAGCACAACATTACATCATTATTTATGAGAGCGAGAAGCTGTGACATCTTTGGAATTGAATCACGAAGAATAATCTATCCATGAAACCTGGAAAATTCTGGGTTTGCACGAGGAAATTAGAAATAGGTTTACAACACTTTACTTTTAACGAGCGCTCTCAACCCCTTCCACAGGAACAAATTAACTTTTGCGAAATAATTGACTGATACTTGTCCCTTTTTAGTTTAGTTAAAATATCACACTTCATTTTATTTACCAGATTTATTTTTTATTGACTACTAATTAGTTTATCCTCATTTTTATCGGGATTCAGATCGGGCCCTAGGGCAGGCAAGTTCAGAAATTTGCGTTATTCGTAATCAAAAACGTCGTAACTTTTCACCTAAGTGACAAAGAGCGATATCAAGTCTCTATCATGAATGACGGACTGGATAAAGCTACAAGAAAAACAACTCATAGAGAAAGATTGATACATGGGACGTCAGTCAGTTCCCAAGATCACGCTGCAGTTGCTTCGAAGCGGTCCTTTAGGGACGTTTGCACTACGTTTTGACGATTGCTTTGTGGTGGATAAGGAGGTTCACGGGTTTCAGATGCCCGTAGTGATTCACACTTTTTATACTTTCATATTCTTTAGAAGAAAAAGCAGTCCCATTTTTTTTGACAAAACTAGGTCGAGGAAAATCGTGTCTGGCATGCCCTCCCGGAGTTGCAACAAGATCTTTTTACTTTTTTTGAAATTATGTCTTTAGAACTGCTCAGTCATAACCGCAGCTGCTTTTATCTTAGACAAAGTAATCGAATTAAATAAAAAGGAAATATTTGAAATAGAAATGATACAGGAAAGTTAACATTAATAAATGAGTTTGAAACTATAAGAGAAAGGTCTTCATTAATGCTAATTGAACAGAGGCTATCATAACCAAATGATATAAATTTTCTGTAACTACTGTATTCTTTTATCAAAACTGAACCGCATGTATGTTTGTACTAACTTGATTAAATTTATATGACAGTGATACGAATAAAATTGTAAAAAATGCTGTCGGACTCCATCCTTCATGTTGAACTCATCATCTACACGAACAGGGTAAATTATTCAAGAGCATGCCGTACAAGGACTAGGTGTTGATCACTAAGAATCCTGCTCAATTTTACTAGGCTACCGTGAAACTTAAACGTGGGACGATGGTCGAGTAAAACTGGCTCACGAAACTGGTTGCCAGCACCTACGGAAACATTTGAAGGACGCGATGTTCAGCTCACCTGCTAGAACAAATGGTTCATTTGTCTCGATTTCATACCTAAATATTTACTATATCCCCTTGGCATCTCAAACAACTTAAATGAAACAGCAAGCAAAAATTTGTTCCAGATATTATTATGAAGGAGCAGAAGCACCTGCTCTACCCATACGTAGGCAATACATTTCTGAACGATGGTACTACAAACTAAAAGTGTACTTCGTTGGAAATAATTTTATAAATTGCTATTTCCCATATTACGACGTTAGCCAATATTTTGGGAGACGATGCTTTAGGTAAAATGCTGCACATGCGATTTTTGGAGGTTTGTTGGAGTTGGATCACAGTGAGAATATGACCGAGGGTTACTAAAATACAGACTCGTAGTAGGTTTTGGGTTATAAATGTTTCAACAATCTCGATTTAGATGAAATCCTGAAAACAAGACGATTTAAAAATCTAAGGAGATGTCGAAATCTTGCTAAAAATTCTAGATTGAGGCGAACAGGAGCTCAACAATTCATTAATACAAATTGTTGGCACAAAATATCTTGACTATTCTCCCGTGTACAGACAAAGACAATGTCACGCTGCAGAAACCATTTCATTTTGTTGCTAGAGCGATTCATTATCTATATTACCTTAGTGAATTTTACGCCAGATAATATCAACTTGGGTTTCATACCAGAATTCAGTATTATTCATATAAAAAAGAAGACGAATTCTGCGTAGTGATAACCTAGAATATTGGTAGTTAAGTATTAACGTTCTACAAAACTGATCAGTTCGAATATGCGTACTTCAATACACAAACAGTGCCATTTGATAAGATGCAACGTTAATACATTTACATATTCTTACACAGAGATGCATGTATTATATTAATCCTCGGCAGAAATTCATCTTCACATAGTGAAGGCAAAATTTCCGAGGGGGGTCTACTGCAGGCGAGCGCGGCCAGGAGAATTATAAAGATCGCTCTGAAGAGAGACATGAGAACTTGTGACCTTACTCGTTAAGATGTCTCATATTCAAATTGGTTTCATTGCAGTATTTAGAAATTCACAGTTTTTTACGACGTATTGGTTGGAGTTAAATTCAGTTGAGTGGTATTATTTAAATCAATGAAAAATTTCACACGAAAAAGTTAGGCTACTACGGAGTACGTAGTGCACAACTCAGTGGGTTTCATTGACGTGAAATTGACACACAAATAATGTGTCACTGCGTCACAAGGAGCAACGAGTGTCACATCCTAACAACAACTTGGTCCCGAGATGTTCAGCGCAAACCAAGCATTGCCATCCTATTGAGGTGCGATGCCAGTTGACGTCACCAGGAGCGCTTTGTAGTTTTTTCTCAGTCGGTCTGAATTTCTAAATCTAACAGGAGAGGTCATAGAGTACAACAGGCGAAGAAAAGAATACAAAAACGAGGGATTAAATTTCCCGGTCAAGAATCAAAGATGGACTGCAAAAGTTTTTTTTCAGAATAGCGCAGTTCCACCAATTAACAAATATGAGTTACAACAAAAAATTAATAAACAAATAAAGCAATAATGTTTACAAGGGAACAGGATATTTTGCAATAGAGCTACGGTGCACTCGACGAGGCGAAGCGTAAGCATGCGTAAGAGATTGCAAAGTGGCAACGCCTAAAAAATGAACGTAAAAGTTTTCTATTACAAATAGCGGTAAGCAATTTCATAAACCAGAATGAAAATGAAACAGAATATCGACCATGGAAAGATGAGAACAATATGTAAGCTGAGTTCAATGAATGGAAAAAAAGGTCAAAAATGTTGACAACGAATTTAAAGAAGGGTATTTCCTCAGTGCAGAGCCTGTACATGACAGCTCCTTTGTCTAACGAGAGAAAATAATCCAGACCAAGATTATAAGGCAATATGAAACACGGCCACTTCAAGCTAATTCAAAATTTGCCGTAGGAATACTATCCAATAAAGATTTTTTGAAACTTATTATTTGCAAGGTTTGAGCTTAAAATATAATTATTATTGTTAGTGGATCTCCACGGTGCACTAAATCCCCACGGTGTACTGAATCTCCAAGGTGCACTGAATCTCCAAGGTGTACTGAATCTCCACGGTTCACTTAATCTCCATAGCGCAGCAAATCTCCACAGCGCAGCGAATCTCTATAGCGCAGCGGATCTCCATAGCGCAGATCTCCATAGCGCAGCGGATCTCCATAGCGCAGCGGATCTCCATAGCGCAGATCTCCATAGCGCAGCGGATCTCTACAGCGCAGATCTCCATAGCGCAGCGGATCTCTATAGCGCAGATCTCCATAGCGCAGCGGATCTCCATAGCGCAGCGGATCACCAAAGCGCAGCGGATCTCCATAGCGCAGTGGATCTCCACAGCGCAGCGAATCTCCACAGTGCAGTAAATCTCTACAGTGCAGTGGATATCCACAGGGCAGTGGATATCCACATGCCAATAGATCTCCACTGTAAAGTGGCTCTCGACTGTAAAGTGGACCTCCACAGTGATGCTGAAATCTGCTTTGAAGTGAACATCCCTCCCCGTTATAGAGTAGGTCCCTGTCGTGCAGTTTGTTCGTTAGAGCAGATGTCAATCGTTAAAAAGAACCTGATATGAGAAAAGCCCCACTGTAGAGACGAGCCCATTGTAGAGAAAATCGTTGTCTTAGTCTTAGAAAAGATCATTGTCGTAAAATATATCCTTATCATGAAGAAGATCTTTGTCGAATCTTGTGAAGAGATCCTTTCCGCACATAGAGAAGAACCCTATCGTAAGGAAGATCCATTTCCTGCAGAGGATACCGATCTTAGATTATAATAATACAATACGGTAGAAAACCATAAAGTCGTTTTGTTGCACAGGGTTTTGCTCAATTGCTTTTCCTAAGAATATTCGTTCCATGGGGGTTTGCTGGACCGTTGAGAGTCCAAAATGATCCGTGAGCTTTTCTATGAGTATGTGATAAGACTCTGTACTCTATTTCTTTCCTTGTATGTTCCCTAAATTTCAGGCTGAATAATAATTTTCTTCTGAAGCTTCAGAGCTCCAGTATATTTAGAACACAAATGATTTGAAAACGCCAAATCTGATTTAAAAAGCCTGTTCGAGTACTTGGCAGTCAGGAACTCTACACCGAAATTCGGGGATGAAAGGGCTTAGAGTTTTCAACCATTACCACAATATGCCTTCCCTGTCTCACTAAGTCACTAGCAGTTAAAAAAACACTTTTAGCTAAAACTAAACTTGTGTTTTGGTCTGCAGATCAGTGACGCAAAATCCGAATTCCTGAACCAATGCGGAGGAAAGGTGCCAAACGTGCTATAAATGGCACCCAGTCTTAACTATACTTAACTGTGGCTGTAGCGAGAACGAACAAGCTTAATAGTTTATTGCACCACCTTTTACATTAATTGCAGCAGCTTTCATTCCAAAGTGATTCTACAAGGTATGGCGAACAATCTAAACAAATATTTGCCCAAAGTGTGATAAAAAATCGAGAAAAATCATCCAACGAAGAAAGAAGAGGTGTTGAAGCTCGCCACTCCTCTTGTAGCTGGTCGCACAAATTTTCGAAAGTGTTTAAATCAGGAGATTGTGGAGTCCCTTCCGTATGAGAAAAATGAATTATTACTTTGCAATCCAGAATCCATTTTGCACTACATGAGACAAGTTGACGCAAGCGTTGTCTTCTTGAAAATAATGGAGCCATCAGAAAAGTAAAAATCCATAGACTACACTTACTTGGTACCTAGGGCGTAAAAATAATTCTGATATTTCTTTTTGTTGCTGCATATGGTTTTTGAGCGTAATCTCGACCACGTAAAGAACTTTCAGATCATTACACTGCCTCCGAAAGACTGTACTAGCAGAGCGATGCATCACGAAGGATCGTAAGCTTCAGGGGCTTCCAGCCTTACTCTAACTCTGCTAAATTTCCGGAACAAGGCGAACTTTAATTCATCTGACCATAGATCGTGTTTTCATTCCTTTACAGTCCAGTCTTTAGGGTGTATTGCAAATTAGAGCCGTTTCATTCGATTAGCTTTATCGACCAATGGTTTCCTGGCGACGGCGCAACTCCTTAAACCCACTTCCTTCAGTTCTCGGTGCATTGTGTAAACACCAATTTTCGTAGGACCTTCGCTGAACTTGCCAGTCAACTTCTGAACGCTTTATTGCCGGATTGCTTTCACCAATAACTTCAGAAAATGCATGTGGCGAGTATTTAAATTTTTAAACTATTGCTACTGAATTACTGCACTTCACTATTTTTTTCACTGAGCAACTGTTCTTTGCACAGTCCTCAGTCGTATAGTCATCATTTGAGATATTTCTCTGGCGGATTTCCCAGTTCGGTGGAAACCTATAACCTGTCCTTCATTAAAGACAGAGTTTGTTTTGCAGGCTTTTTTTCAGCGATATCATTCACACTTGTTGTTGCACAGAGCAGGTGCAGAACTGACCGCCAACGACACTAAACGAAACTATTACCATATTTTTTCAACTAGATATAAGGAAATCCTTAAATAATTATCTAAATTATATCTACATTTTTATCAGGGTGCGACAAACATTTTCACCGGGTACTACATTTGAAAAATGAAGTAACAGCCTGGGCAGCCTTCCTGCAACTACTGTATACTAGGGTGGGCACAGAAACTGACGTAGGGGGGAAGCTATGGACTCCATGGTATCGACCTGGTTTGAAACGAGGTCACACTTTTTCAGACGGCTTGGGTCCATGCAGGAACTAGAGCGCAACGTCGTAGTCTCTCTCGATCGGAAGGTTTGTAAGAACTAAGCATCAAAATTAAATTCTTACATTAGTGGAGAAATATAAATAATGTAGAACAAAACAAAACTAGTCGTGTTTCTCTTTTGTGAGATCATCATGAAGTGTGTCATGAGTGCCCCAATTCATTTTTAAAGCTACCCACGCTTTCAAATCTCACCAGCACATCTAAATTTCCAGACATGTCCGAAAATATACATTGAAATCTTCACCAGTAGAAGGGTTAAGACCACCAACAATAAAGGTTGTTTACCGCCGTCAATTGACTCGCAACGGAAAGTAGGAAGAACAGATCGATGCAATGACTACCACGGGATTTCACGCTGGGAAGGAACTGGAAGCAGAAGCAACAGTAACTAAGTTCAGCATCAGCAATTTCATTAGCTCCCTCAGCACTGATTTTAACAGTAACATGAGTAAAACTTTACTTAGCGTACGAAGGAACATATTTTGAGTAGTTCAACGAGCAGAAATAATATGGAATTGAATTAATTACATAAACGAAACTTGCAGTAACCTGAACGTTCTAGTATTAGGAGCAACAGAAGCAGTGATAAAAGCAAACTAAGGATACGTATAATCAACAGGAGAAGCAGCAAGGGCTACTCCCACCCTGCCATGACATCATCTGCAACATTGATAGTAGAAGTATTATCATCTTCAAAGGCAGTAGCGCTATGCAAAAAACCACCGTTATAAGCAAAACTACAATCAACACTAGCAGCAGCCTCACTACCACCAACAGCAGCAGGAGCACCAGAAACAGCATCACCACTACCAGCAACAGCAGCAGGAGCACCAGCAACAGCACCACCACTGCCAGCAACAGCAGCAGCAGCAGGAGCAGCAGCAGCTTGTAGTATACAGGTCAATGTCGTACTTAGAAGCTCCTGTGCTTTCACTCCGCTGTGTCAATGAACTTCAGAGGCTGAGCTGCATTTTGAATATAAAGGAAGTCTGCGATCAGGGATAGGATACAGTTCATCTAGTTCGAAATGCTACAAGGTATTGCATGCTCTGGGTAGCGAAGAGAGTAGTAACACAATGTTTTAAAGATGAAGACACATAAAAGTTGACGGATATCTCAGTTCAATAATGGCAATAGAAAATAGAAACCAATCAATGAATTAGGGAATGGGAATTGTTCGTAGTAATAATAAAAACTAGACACGAGTGATTCCATGCTAATAGTACGTTTTTTTTCTTGCATTAATGCCAACATACGGTAAGGACGAATTTGAAGCCTTTGTTCTCCTCACGAGGTTTTCTAGGTATGCGAACTATGAGCAAACCCACGCTGAATGAGAGCATCTACTCAACGACGGTGTTCGGAACTAACAAAAAATCAAACTAACGGGAGAACTAACATGGAATGTGAATGCCTATCAAAACATGTATGAACAACGCATGTTTGAAATGCTTAGCCAGTTACTTACAATGGCGTAAATTCCTTTTGTTCATAACTCTAAATTATGAGCAATCGGGTTTGACAGAAGTTCCTAAAAAATACGCTCTTAAATACGCTATTAAAATTAAAAATTCTTACTCAGGTTGAGCCTCTGAAATTGATCAACCGCGGGAGCTAATTCTAACCAAACCACTCAGCTTCATTTTCACTGTGTTTCTATGTAAAGTCAGCAGTTTCACTTCCTCTATTTTTCGCTATTTCCACAGTTTTAGCATCCGTCATCTGGTGGACAAAGAACCATCTTTAGTAGCAAATTTATGCCGAATCACAAGAGCTGCCGGAAGATAAAACACCGAATTTGGGCGGTACATGCGCTGGTACATTTCATCATGGTAAGTGCGAGCAAAAACTCTGAAAATGCCGTTACTCTTACTGACGTTGAGAAAAAGTAAATAAATGAGGAAAGATTAGAACTGAATTTATCCGATTCCTGGAATGAGAGTAGACAACTATTTTTGTAACCGTAGTATTAAGTACTTTGATCTCGATTTTTACATTCGATTAACAAATTCTTCGAAAAAGTCTCAATACTGAGTGGGATGAAGTCTCATCTGAATATCGAAAAACTCGATTTCTGGCGCTATAACGTCCTTTTAAGAACCGCATGACCAAATGCAGTCCTGAGACGCTAAGATTCAAGGAAGAATGAAGAGACAAAAGGAATAAGGAAATATGATTGTAGCTCATGTTGTGCCAGGGAAAATGAAGAAATTATATAGTGGAACTTAAAAAAAAAAAACGGTAGAGCCCATAAATTGTTAGGGAGAACTAAGGATTTGCAATCACAGTCACAATGAAGTGATTGGCGGATAGGTCAAAAAACTGAACGCTTAGCAATCTACTTGTACGTAAATTTAGTTTCTTAGGGCAGACGGTAAATACAGCTGTTCAAAGCATCGTTACCCAATAGACTGTGATGCCCTGTGGTCAAAGTTCACACAGGCAGCAATTTTTTGACTGAGAGTAGCCTACAACTGCACCTTTAGGAAAATGCTGTTACTCCTAGATATGTCAGTGCCTCAGGGCTGTTTGCATCTAACGATGTCTACTGCCCCAAACTGCTGGCATGAAAATGCGTGTACAGCCTCCAGGAAAATGCTGTCAATAATGCCTTTTGAAAGCAATTGGAATCTCTGACTTATATCGGCGCTCCTCCCTATTACCCAGAGGGAGCAGAATATGGTACGCGAAAGAGGATGTATAATTGAGAAAAAATGTTATCCAAGACGGTCTGTTACCTCAAAATAGTTTTTTCGTACTGTTGCTCCCGTCAAATTCTTAATTATACTGTTTATCCAGGATATGTTTCGAGAATTAATCAAAATGTTAATAGATTTGACGTCTCTTCTCATATATATGCGTCGACGTCCATTTAATTGTACTTTTTCAAATAGTCATTATCATTACTATTATTATTTAAGGCTGAAGCTTGCAGAGCTGGTCCAACAGAATTAAAAGGTAGATGATATTTTACTTTCTATAACGCTTTTGTGGCGGAGCGACGAGTAAACAGTGCGCAATGCGGGTAGCGAGCTCTCAGGCAGGGACTTGTGGTCGCTTTTTACATAAATGGGAGGGTAGATGGAGTCACGAGTAACAATAAGGTTTACATGCAACAGTTTTCAGATCAACAGCCAAGTAATTCTATGAAATGCGAAACATGATTTAGATTTCTGATGCAAAACTTCGCAGACTGAGTTGAACATTCCTTTTAACAGGAAAGAAATTCGATACCGCGTGAGTATACTGTCGTGCGATCCACAGCATTTCCATTCTGTATACCATTAATTCGACTGCATGACCGGTGAGACTAAGGAGCGACGCACGTCATGCAATGCAAGCTGCACTCAAGCATTCATCACCTGTCAAAATATGAAGGAATGATTGATCCCTGACACACTAACCTTCAATTAGGCTCTCTCAAAATACTCAGAAATTCTATAAATTAACTATTAACATTCAGGAGAGCATGATACTTCTAGAGTCATACTTATATATAAGTAGCACCAAACTTTTACGAATCTGTGCTTTGACAACCTGCTATCGCATCAGTAGAAAAAATTTGTGTTGTTCTGAATTTTGCGCCTTACTAATGAGTGTGAATTCTTTTAAAATTAATTTCTTGCAGTTCCATGCCCAATTCTGTGTCAGGGTGAATCACCCGCAATGATTTGTTTATAATGATTAAAGTTGCTTGTGAAACAATTTTTGAAGCAGTTTGATTACATTTTACAACTGATGTGTAAAATTTTGCTGGTTACTGCCAAACCAAGTAACCCGAGCAACTAGGCCATGAACCATCTAACGATCATGAAGTAAAAAGACAACTAAGACATATGTCCCGTGATTTTTAAACGAAATAATTAACAGATGCATAGTGGTAAACAAAGATTAGGCAAATCTTACTCTTGAGTTAGAAGGCTAGAGAATACTCAAGAGACATTCCTAACGAAGAATCATAGTCTCTCAATTTATTTACAACACGTTTTCCTTGTGTTAGAAACGGACGAACGCGGAACCTCGGGTTGCCATTTCGTACACTGTTCGGTATTTAAAATCATTGCAGCGTTTTCGCAACTCAGTTCGCAATTCTACTATTTGTATGAATGAGAATAAAATGAATAAAGTTTTGCATACTGCAATGTATAAAATTGGCTATAATGACGTCTGACAGTCTTAGATTTTGTCGTATACAGTGTTCTCAGCCCTCATACTTCGCAATACTTCAGTCAAACTTGAGTAGGAACCATGTATAAATGCCCATCCATGTAGACGATTTAAAAAAATAGCCTTTGCGTTGTAGAATGAATTAAATCGGTACAGTCGAAATGCATCGAAATATTCACTATTACAAAATCTATAAAACCTTATCGTAACATTTCATGTTAAAGGCATTTGAAGGGTTTCTTGAATAAAAATCCTGTCAACGAAGAGCGTGAACAGCTTTCAATTAATTCTGTCACGCTCTCAAAGCTCAGTTGAGGAAAAACTGGAGCTACAATTTCGCTAATTAACATGAAAGTTTGAGAACTAATGAAGCAGTGCTGATGACCGGGCGTCACTCAGTTTCTCTAGTCATGCCATCAAATGGTGTGAGCGTCCATTAGGTCTTTTCTAGTTCCGGTTGCAAGGAGCGGTGCACTGCAAGTAGGACTTAACTCCCCACTTAACTTTCACCCTGAGCAGGCCTTGTCTGCGCAGACGCGGCGGCGGCATCATGCGACTGATGCGCCTGCGTGGTGGGCGCTGGATGCGTGCGTAACTTCTCTCCCTGGCGTCACTTGGGAAGTCATAAGGGAACCCTAATTCCAACGACCTCAAATGATGTGTAGTTTGTTCAAAGCTACCATGATCGCTTTGAAGTTCAAGTAAAACTGTCGCAATTCATCAAGTTTTCAAAAAGCTTACCTAAAGATTGAAGTGATGCCACAATATTTATTTCGAATTTTCTGTTACATCATCGAGAACTATAGTCACGAAATTTTAGTTAATGATGCTTCAGAGACGTAAACTCCAACGCGAGTTGCAACTAAATAGACAATGTGATTGCCGAGAACTATGTAATTAACCAAGGCCAGAATCTCCTAGAAAATTTTGGACATTTATTGATAATTTTAAAGGATTCAAACGCATTTAAGTATTTCATTGATCGCACTCTATAAACTTAGTAAATAACTAACTTCAAATCTTCAAGTCTTAAATACTTTTTGCTGCCATCGTACACCTGTTTTGCTTATTTGAAACGGCATTCACCACACAAATAATATTACCATTTACATTGTGTTGTATTAACTCTTCACAGGTACATTTGAGTAATAGCACGGTAGAATTAGTAAAAAGAAGCGAGTTGAAGAAGTAACAACTTTTTCATGTTTCTCAGTTTTTGCAGCCTAGACCTTGCTCTCGAATCGTTCGGTGCCGGGTTCATGGCTGACTGAGTGCGACGGCTGGCGAGCACTGCACGCCAGCCACAGTCCAAGTTACATTTGGAATTTATTCTCAGTCGCCAAAGGTCACTTACGGTGGTCATCGCTCTTCCAGGTCGTCGTAATATGTGTTCAAATTGAGAACCGAGTTACTCACCAAGTAGTAAATGTATATAACTGAATAACTATGCGGCTTTATTGAAGTCGATGCATGTTACTAACAGCGTTTGGGTGTCCCCCGCTGAGAACTGCGGTATTTTTATTTCATTGTCGCCACCGAGCATTTTAGTTAGGTTGTCGACACAGGATACAACATTCCGCACACAGTGATGCCCGAAGATTTTCAGATCTAAAATTCTTAACAATGTTGTACTGAAGAGTCAATTTCTCACAGCAAACATATGATCTAAGAATGACCTCTTACGAAGTTCGACTCTGCAGACACTGACGGGGCTCAGGGCAGTAATAGTTTCATAAAAAGTAAAGTTGACGAAACTCGCCGTAAGGTTGCGCACTTGACCTGGATGACATTTGAGCTGAACTTGAACCGATAAAAACTTCCCAGCTTCTCTACACCATACATCAGAGGCGATCAAACAGATGCAACTCAGATATCAAGCAGAAAAATTTGAACTAATATTTTAGTGCAGGTCATGCGTCAATCATAAAGAAAATCCAAAGAGAATTCTTGACAGTGTCGTATACATCTGCAGACATCTTATTTTGCATCACAACAATTCTTCTGATGAAATTCGTTTGGGTGTAATTAAAAAATCAATATAAATTTCACATCAAGAAATTTTTTGTTAATATCGGAAAAATTTTATAAGAGCAATATCCAAATAAAGTTTTATTAATACCAATAAGTGCACACAACTTGTACGGTAAAGGCAAAGCTAACAAAATTTGTGTAAAAAGTAAAAAAATGAATCAAGCTTTAAATTTTATTTTGACTCAAGATATTGCTTAATCAATTTACAATAATTCGAATTCTAATGTTCGAATCATTTCCCATTTTCTCACATTTCTCCCCGAGCTGAGGGAGTCATCAGCCGCTAATGAGAAGCCAACGTGTGCGTCAGTAGGAAAATTATAATAAACTTTTTTAACGTCGTTGTGACCTATTTTGGTCTCTTCGATCCTGAAGAGGAACGGGCAGCGACCGAGGAGCATATGGCTAATCTCTAATTTATTCCTTCGTGAAATTTCGGCGTCATCAATTTTCGGACTTCCGCTAAGCAATTGAGTGCCTAATAAACTCCAATGTTTGCAAATCACTAATCACAGTCAACGGAAGAATGCTTTGATAGTTTCATATGAATAACTGAAACAGTTTTGGATTATAGTTACACTATACACAAGAAAATTAGTTAAATACTATCATTGAACGTCTAATCTTTCACAAAAATACAGAAATACAGAAACGATACTTTGCGTAATTAACTCCAGCTAGAACAAAGTGAAACACTGTTCAAAATTTAACTCACCGCCTAGTTCATGGTTAAAAATTATTTGCGTTTTCTGCTTTGTTCAATGGTGAAATCGAACACAAACTTGAGTACGTGGTACGAGTAATTGAGTGCAGAACAAGCAAGTATCATCACATTTTGGCGATGTTAGGTTTCTGATAAAAATTATCAATATTTCGCAAATACGTATCACTAAGAACATCGTGAAGAAGTGGAGCAATGGAAAATTTGAAAAGAAAATAGTTTACTCAGAGCGGCCAGAGCTAACTTTGCACATTTTTACCCCAAGTTACGTGAAAACATTCAAAAGCTGAAGGTACTTTGAATTAAAAAATTTAGCATAAAAAAATGCATCGGTAGCATTAATGAGTACATTACCACGGCTAAAGATGCGTATAAAATCCATTCATCGCACCTAAAATAGTTTTTTCCTCAAAAACTCAAATGATGCGTATACATATATTTATTCATTTATCGCTTTGAAGGATGACGTTTTATCTAATTGTTGAAATAATAGTAATTTCACTTTGCATCTTTCGAATGAAATTAATTGCCTATATTTGCATTCATTCATGTGATGTCACGTCGTATATCTCCGAAGAGTTATTCTAATGCGCGACACATTCTGCACTACAACTTCTAAATAATTGCAGAACCTCTAATGATAAAGGCAGTTTTTCTATTATTTTTTCTTGAATTCGTATGACACCGATTCCAAAAAACAGAACAGTTCGAACATATTCGACTATACTTAAGTTTTTTTCATCAGGGAAGAATGCCTACGTCAGCACTGTGCTGCGACTGGTACGCCGCGAGACTCAACTTATTGCAACAATGAGACTGACTTGCGATTGAAGATCTTGTGTTAGCGTTTGTAATATAGGAGTAATAATCAGCAAGTCGTGGGAATCACAAGCAGGATGATTCAATTCTAATGATGAATCTTGTCTGCCACTCCTCTAGAATATTTCGATAGCAGCACCTGTTAAAAGAAATTCACTTTTGCTTCTTGATGTCCACTACATGGGCAGGAGCACAGTCCTCAATGACAAATAAGCTTCACTCACGAAGCCAGAATTTCTTTTATGCAAGATAAGATGTCAAGTCATCATATGAAAGCACTGTGCAACGCAACGAAATAGAGTCTTAGTAAATAAACTCAGATATCTATTATTTACTTCATCAGACACAGATAAATAAAAAAGATCAATGTTTTAGTTCTGAGTCTGCATAGTTTTTCGTCTGCATTAAGTTCTTAAGCTGCATGAACCTGAGAGAAACTATCTAGAGGTCGTCAAACCCTTGAACTAACTTGATGCACTAGTGTCTAACTTTTAAGTTTTAAAAAATGCGTGAAGCATTTTTATGGAAAATAGTACTAAACAGATCAAATGCATCGGCGGTATGCATTTAGTAGACAGAATTTATCTTTAACAGGCATGGACTTGGCCGCTATGGTATTGAATGACACCAAACCTAAAAGGTCGGCCAGCGGTCGAGCGTTTTATCATGGTTAAACCAGTGTTAGGAAAACGCAATACGTAGCATAGTAAAACCACCTCAACTCCTGAAGATTCTTGCGCTACTCAGAAAAACAAACGTAACCATTCAATTTCTAACTTGTGGAAGAACTTTATACCCAACCTTGAAATTTTCACTGCCCGTCCTCTTGCAAAGCATTTCAACTACAATGAAAGACAAGACAATGATGCCGTCAATATATGTAGTGTTAGCCTGAGTTAAAAAAGAAATATCGAACTTGCCTTTTAAAATATATCTTTAAAGAAAGATAGAAAACTTTAATCTTCTTGAAGCTAGAATCATAAGAAAATCCTAAGAATAAGCAACTTAGCAATTTGCAGAAATGTTGGGGAACCACTGGTGCTAACTGTAGAAACGATCCTTGGCGTTTGAAAATAAAGTAAATATTGAAATTAAAATAAGCAATGAGTTCAACAACTTAAATTTGCATAAAAGAAGCCCCATGAATTCTAAAATAAAGTTTGTCCATGATGTTACGTGGCGTACCTTTTTTCATGTTTAATTTCATTCTCGTTACTGAACAGAACTAGAAAGCTGAGGCAGTGAAGAACTTTTCCAAATGAAACGCTCTTGATTTATATGCGATGAGGACTCATAAGAATGCATTTTCATCGTCGCGTCTAATTTTTCCTAAACTGAATTAGCATCTTTCACCATCTTTCATTTGCATTTCATTTTCCTTTCTACATTTAATCAATAATTCCCACCATGCGACACGCATAAGAGGTGAAATGCTGAGACGATTTTACGATGCACTGTACGTTCAAAAACATCTAATCCTTTATTAGATAATATTAATTTACTTCGAGTACGTTACGTTGGAAGTACATCGAAATAACGGTACTCCCATCATTGTTAATTATACTTTCACCCAAACAAAACTGTACGTGCTAAAACAAACGTAGGCTTACGCATTTAAATAATGACCGTCAGCAAAGAATATTTCAAGAAGTAGAAAATGAAATGCAGAATGCGAACCAGCTTCATTTTTTGATTGAGCTCCGATTATTGATGACTTTATTATGACGTTGAGTATGTATCGGACTCTATAAACATATCGTACAAATCTTACGTACTTATACTTACTGTCAAATTATTTACCTAGTTGTTCTTTTTTTTTTAACTTTAAGATGAGCTGGAAGATCGTAACCGTTTGGTCACTCGCACATCCTCCATCATGAGCAGTTACGAGGTAAAGATAGAGCGGCTCTTTGGTAAGAGTAAATAAATTCTTGTAAGTGTTGACCATTTGTGCACCATCAATTGAGTACCACATATTTTCAGTTTGTCTTAGTTTACGCAGTCATTTTTGGTCTAAAATCTAAATGGACATAATACTGTATATGATGTTCCCATAGTATTCTTTTAATTAAAATTACAAAGTTGGATGGGCAATGTAAGGTTATGGTTAGTTAAACTGTGTGAATCTACCGTACGAATATGAGCATGTGGCTACTCGAGCCACTCTACGTACTTGTGATATTGGTAACTAGAGTAGGCGACAGGGTCTCGAGAACAATCTAGAGCCTAATTATTTCTCAAGGGTTCAAAATAAAAGTGATAGCTAGTGTTACCCCGGTACATAATGGATTAAATTAGTTACTGAATCTCTGCTATCAGTCGAGTCTCAGCAACTAGTAAACGCTGACATGGAAACTCTGATAGATGTTCTTTCATCCGTGACAACAATAAAAATATTATAAAAGAAGAAATACAGAGATATCCCCAAGGTAAATATACTCGCTTACAGCCATCACTAATCTGTAGGTATGATAATCAGGAAACTCCCATAATATTCCCTTAAAAAAGTAAGACCAACTGATCACTGAGTCACGGATATCACGTTAGAAATTAGAAGTGTGGAACAATCGAAGAGCTTGTTGAATGTTGGACGATTTCATTCATTCAACAGATGTTTGCCCGAACCTTCCCGGGCATATTACGGGCATCAAAATTTACATTAACGTGCCCGGTGGGTTTTAGCAAGTTGAGACATGTTGTACGACAAAATTCCTCAATGATGACAAAACAAAAGGAATTGTAAGGTAAGACGAGACGAGTGAATAAAAATATAGCTCTATATTTCACATATTCAACCCCAGGCAAATGAAAGTAAATATGATGAACAGAAATTATGAAAATTCCTTTATATTCACTGCTAAGTTTGGAAATATAAGGCCATTTGAAAAGCTAATAAATAACAAATATGAGAGTAGTTTATTCATTATATTCATACCAAACCTGCGAAAGTCTGGATGAAGAAACTCGGTTGCATTGCATCCGAAGTCGATTAAAATTAGAATTATAATCAGAATATTCACATTGTCGAAGACGAAAAATTATACAATATTCAAGCAGGAATAAACTGACACTTGTGCCGTCTGTAAATGTTTAAACTTTATATACCACACTGGACTTCACAGACTCTTAATGCAAGAGGTGCTCGAGAATGGCAAGCTTATACTTGTTTCGCAAACCGTACATCTAGAGGCACAAAAAATAGTTTCATATGTTGCATAAAATAAGAGCGAAAGGCTAATGTGCTGGAGGCCAAGAATCCGTCTTCTCCAACAGAAATGAGCCGTGGAGGAGCTAGGAAGTACAAACCTTATCTCGAGTCACATTCCTGCGGCAAAAAGTATAACCGTAGGAAAATAAGAAGAATGGCATATTTTTCAAAAGCTGCCTGCTAGACGTTGTCGTGACCCCTTAGAAGCTCCAAGAAAACAAAAATTTCCCAGTATTATATAACACGTAAGAGAACAATAGTGAGCTGATTTCTAAGCATACATTGACTTAAAGAAATGTCTTAAAACAAAAGGAACTCACTTGAAAGAAGAAATTTAAAGTGGAGCGAGGGGCCAGTCCGCGACCTGCAAAGCAAGGCTGCCAATTAAGTCACTGGAGCTGCAGTGGATTTGGGTTTTCCGTAAGAGAAAAGCCGCACGACTCAGAATTCAGGCAGTAAAAGAAAGAGAAGGCTTAGACGGAATTTCAGAGACACTAAGTTAATTTCTATTTTTTCAATTTTGAAGCAACAAAAATATAACAACACAGAAATACTGAGTAAAAAAGTGCACAATTTTTAAATTTTTCCTATTTAGAGCAAGCACTGATTCACCGCGTGCACAGCACATCTAGAAGCAAAGGGTTTTGTCACACCTGCCCAGCTTCTGCTCCGTAGCGTGAGATAATTGCCCTGACGGCGCTTTCGAAGAATCGAATTAAATTTTTCAGAATGATTTATTAACTACACATTATACTTTGAAATATCAAAGGAATCAATTTACACTTGAGAACTTGTCTCTGTTATCAATTTAACTGGAAGTATATCATGATAAAAAATAAACTCATACGTTATGTGTAACAACAATGTTGAATTCGAAGAGCTAATTTTCTTTTCGAATGTGTTCAAGGTACATCAAAACCGAAAAGTACTCAGGGCAATCTAACAATGCATCGGTAAACAAACATAGGCGGTGAACTTATACAATTTGTTGTACAACATGATTTAAGAATACAAATCGAATAAAAGTGAAATTTGATGAATAGGTAAAAGCTTCTTCGAGGCTTGGGGTTATTTTGGAATAAACATTCAAAGGTCATAGAGAGCACGACTAGTGCTAAGATTAAAATAGTTTAATTTAAGTGTTTTGAAGATGTAAAGAGCTTTGAAGAACAATGCCATAGCCAGCCCAAGCCATGTAAATCTCTGTTTAAAGCTATTTAGATATTTTTTTCACACTGTAAACGGCAGGGAAGAGTTATAAACGAGTTATTTTGAATGGGCAACACGTTACAATTTTGATTCTTTTTTAAAAATTGCCGGGTAACAGACACTTATAAGTGTGGAAAGTTACCGCTTATGCAAAATTGAATTTTATGGAAATTGTAAGCCCCGTAGCTTGAGCCTGTTTATTCATGTCAACTTATTGGCCTAGGGCTTGGGAATTGGTTTAGGGTTTGGAAATTGGCCTAGGGCTTGGGAATTGGCCTAGGGCTAGGGAATTGGCCTAGGGCTTGGGAATTGTCCTAGGGCTTGGGGATTGGTTTAGGGCTTGGAAATTGGCCTAGGGCTTGGGAATTGGCCTAGGGCTTGGGAATTGGTCTAGGGCTTGGGAATTGCCTAGGGCTTGGGAATTGGCTGAGGGCTTTGGAATTAACCACAAGTCTCGTACGTATAACCTACTCTTGTCCATAGTAGAATAGCTTTTTTACCTAAAAGTTTTATAAACTAGTCGTAATGCACTATTCAACCGTGAACTCTTGTCAGTGTTGCTGCTCAATAAGTCCATGCAGCTGTTTTCCAAAATCTGGCAAATTGTGTTTTTTTTTATTTTTTTTTGTACTCGTAAAGGAGTTAAAAGAAAGCTTTTTATTCAAAGTACACAATTTTTGGAAGATCACACTTACTCCCTCGACCTTCTTGTTCATTATCATAAAATTTTTCTTTGAACAATCCATATTATTTTTGCATCAAAGATTACTAAACAATAATTAGCCCATATTTTCTGCATGCGGCACTAAAATAAAACGAGCAGCGCCCGCAGCTGACCGTAGCAGTATTCTGAAACAGCTTTCAACAATTTTGTGACGACTAAAACACTCTTATACCAATTATTACGCCAAGGGTAATGTCTGAAGGAAACTTGAGTAACAGAAACAATTAAAGAGTGACCAGAGAATTCTACGCACCAAATTTTGAAAAGAGTACCCCAAAGTGATTTAATTCAGCAGCCAAAATTCATGCAAACAAGAATCTTTCAAAGCTTAGGATACCCAAAGAATTTCAAGTGTTGAAGAAAGATATGAGCACCAAAATCAATAAATGCGATTAAAAAACATGACAGAGGTTTCAAGTTCGATAGGTCTAGTAGTCAAGATCCAGGTGCACGACATATTCATGGGGCACCCAAGTATTGTGGCCGAAGAAAACATGTACTTACGAGTAAAACGAAATACGTACCTCTGATTGCTAGAGTACGTAAAATTAAGCTATGTTAGTGTTAGACCTGCCTGAGTTAGGCAGCACTAAGCACTGTGCAGGTTTAGAGGCAAAAGGCGAGCATCTGCGTCCCTGCTGTGGCGTTATGGCCCATACTTACAATGGTGTTGATGAGTCAGCTTGTGTTGGCAGTCTGTTCGAGAATATCTGCCGGGAAAATTGTAAAGTATGGAGTGTATTGTATTACTTTTCCTGGTTTCTATTTTTCATTATTACACAACACTTATACCTAACCAAGGAAAGAGAAACGAAGAACTCCGAGTCGAATAATGCCGCAGTCTCATACAGATACGTGCGTGGTCATATGCTAGGAAACATTCTCCTATGCATCGTTGCCTGATGTCAATGGAACTATTGACAGCTCAATTTATAGGCGTCAAGGATACAAGACAGTAAACTGCAAGAGCGTTTGGAGGAGACAGAGCAGAAGCACTTGCTCGACTTACCCATCTCCCAAAGTTATCACTCACCACATCGATGAGTGGCCTCTTGTCCGTTTGTAAATTGAAGTCGTCGTTCCAGCATCACCATTACTTCTCCATCTGGAAAATTAGAAGTTTATTTACAAAAAAACTGAAACTTCTAATAACACTTTGTTCAAATGTACAATCATCAACTTTCAGTGAGTAAAAAATGTCTTCCGGTTGTTAACTCTTTAAATTCATGGTAGTTGGACACGTAAACTACATGCTGAATCAAAATGGAAATTCAATTTTATTAGACGGTAAGTCGTATTACAACTTTAGCTAAAGTGAGTGTAACATACCAGTCATATCATTAGAATAAATCCTAAGAATACATCGATGTATGTTTAACATTCATTTCTCAATGGCATTACTGAGTTTGAAAGACAGGTTTAATTTTGCTTTCGGGAGATTCTTTGGTAGACACCAGCGCAACACATCGGGTAACTTCGTTGCGAAGTGACCATACATAGATTGCTCCCTACGTCAGCAGCTGTGCATTATCTTAAAAACTAGCAATTGTAGCACAAGGCCTAGGACCTACATGATTTCATTTTTAAAGTTACATCCTGCGTCAACTGTTAGAAAATAATTATGACTTTAGATCAATTATAAATTCAAAATACGCCACCTTTTGATGCTGAAATGAATAACAATAGCAATAGTTTACAGGCGAAATCTGTAGATGTTTCTATACACAAAGTAAATCGGTGTATATTAGAACGAAATCATAGCGTAAACTGTCAGTAAAGGAATGTAAGAGCTACTCGAGGTGTTCAAGTGAGCAAACTCGCTCTCCGCTTCGGTTAGCGGGATTGTTGTCACTCAAAAGTCTATTCTGATTTGAATTTTACGTCAACTACCATTCATTATGGGTCTTCTTAAATCCGATGGGTTTTCCACGAAATCGTTTATGCGCACGGCGAGCCTGAATCCTCGTCCAGATAACAATAGTTTGTATGATGTACGTTTTTCCGAGCTCAGTTCTTATTTCAACAGCATGAAACGTGAAAATTAATTTTATTCGTGCCACTAGTATTTGCAAGCAGCCCCTCGCAGTGCAGAAACAGCGTTTGAAGATGACGGTTGAACAAAAGATATCCACCAGGGGGTAAATGCATCCGTTCAATGTAAGTAGCAGCAGTAAGTTGCTTAGTTGAATTAAAATGCCATTTTTTGTTCCGATCAAATTTAACGTCACATGATAACTTCGGCCTCCAAAAGTGTTCCAACATTGAAGCGCCTCTTGGACATCGTCGGTGACGTGACAGAAAATACTGAAGTTGAAATTTGATGTTGAGGAAGTAAACAAGACAATATATTTGACAGGTTTGAAAAAATACGAGGTGAGTTCTGTGAACAGAGTTTATTTACACAACCACTGAATTAGTGCGAAGAAATTTAGTTTGAATTCTGTACCGCGCTCTGAATTCTTCTTATCAACTTATTCTCCACTCGTTGAGATGCTAAAGACAATAAGTACACAAGGTTTTACTGGAGAGACGTGTGAGATGACAAGCACAATAAATAAAATAAGGAAGAGATTATTGTGATTGATTGAAAAAAATGACTCGAAAGATTTAAATCGAATCATGTTAAACGAATATTATCGAAAAACTGCAATTGTGAGCTATTATGCCATCTCAGAAAATAAAATCACAGTAAAAAACCTTCTCATGGACTTGATGAGGTCACCTGCTGTGAAACGAGAGAGGTAGTCAGCACCGACATGAGAACCATAACTTGTCGTGGGAACGGTGCAGTTATGCCCTTCATAACGGTAGCTTAACCAACCTTTGCAATTAAAAATGGTCATTCCGTGTCATAAGGGTACAGAATTTTCGAGTAATATTGGGAGCTGATGCAATCGTAGTCCCTACTTATTTTAGTCCTTAAATTAGAAGCATTTTTGAGCCACTTTAATTTCTGATGATGTAAATTCTTGAATTACTACGATTTTAGTCAGCCTAGGCTAACTCCTAGCTTCATCTGTTGACACAATGGGCACAAAAAATTAACATCTTAATAGCATCAGGTGCATCAAAAGCTTGGATATAAATACACTCAGTTGAATCTATATCCACAGATTGCTCATTTATCAGAGCAGATAGGCATAAAGATTGACGAAGACTACTTTTGTCCGTACTCGCACTCTTCACCGGGATCCTGCAGAGGAGAACAGGGGAAAGACCATGTTTCCGCTCCAACTCTATCGTTGGAAACTCTTTTCATCCTCGGAAATATCGAGATCGTACCCTGAGTTGCTCTGCTATGGATACGTTACTGCCGCAGACCTGCTAAACATCCTCGTATATCTCTTCCTTCGTGTTATTTGCAGGTTATTTCGTCTTGAATGGCGCTTCTTTCGATGTCATACCTATGTTTTCTTTCGCCATCTTTATCTTTTTCTTTCTGTTTACTGCACAGTGGCATCTGTCTCATTCAGAAAATAATAGTTGCTTCTACCTTAATGTGGGCATTCTTATGCAACAGAACAGGCGAATAACAACAACAATAAAGATGCATTGTGCACCCAGCTTCACATCGTATGCAACCTATTTGAAGAGCGGTATAGAATATTATGTCACAAGAATGATGGCGATCTACTGAATTTATTTTAAGTTTCTTTATTCTGCGTTCGTTATAGTTGCCTGCATTCAGAAATACTACTACTTTCATGGCTTAAGCATTACTCTCAATGATATAGCTACATCCCAAAATTTCTCCTGATTAAATTAGTCGACAGTTGATCTCTTCAGGTGAACAATAAAAGGGATGGTGAGTCAAAAACGGCGACCTCTGTTGAAAACTTGACAAAGCATGACAACTTTTTATGGGTCATGCTCGAGCGTATGGTAGCACCCGAAGCTGGAGGCGAAACTCCAACTAAAGTGGCGACTGAGCTAATTTCAGGAGTTAAAGCACTTGCATGGGAGCTGCTGGGGCGGCAGCCAGTGCTGTGCAGAACAAACTAGTGCCGTATGAGCTATTNGGGGGGGGGAGTCAGATGGCTCCTCCTGCTTACTCTCAAATTAAATGTAGTTGCATGCTGAACCAACAGATCAGATTAGATTTGACTAATTACTTGGTTGCAGATTAGATTAAACTTTTTATTTGTGTGTAGATTTCCTTATTCCTAAATTAGATGCAGTTGGCTGCTGAACAATTTTTGCAAGCTAAATCAGTACAATCCAGGTCGTAGCTTGAAGTATTTCTGCTCGAAAACTAATTTGATCACCAATTGTAATCCAACACCGTACATCATGACAGATTTCGCACTTCCCTACATGACCGTCGCGAACAAACTGTGGCACAACAGTTCCAGATGCTAGAGATCACGCGATTCAACAAATTTTAATTAAAACATCGCACGTAGTTTCATGTATTGCAGTAACAATAGAAATTTTATCGCGTTGTCTTCATTAAAAGTTAGGCGGCAAGAGTCTATATCGAAGAATTCTGAGTGAGCAAAGAGGAGACAGGCCCCAACTGGCGCCCCGAGGCTGTGGGTCATGAGGACAGACTCGCAAGCTTTCAGCCGAAGACTCGAACACTGGAGCATTTATTTCCAATGAACCATCACAAAATGTATGAAGCTAACTAACGGCAAGTTTGGGAAGATATTTAATACTATGAAGAGGTTGTTATCCGTGAGAATATGCTTTAAAGTGCGCTTAATTACGTAAAAATATATAAATCTAATTATTAACGCACTATAGCTCATATTAGGCTTTTCGATAAAACTCCAACTAGCTGTGTATGATAAACTGGCTACAGTGTTATGAATGTTTCCTGTTAAACGGCGGCTAACTTTATGCAAAACGCTACCAGCAGCCTTTTTAAACCGTCCCATATTGTACAATAATACCTATAGGGTCAAGTGCTTATAATTAAAGGCCCTTCATATTCAACACCAACATTGCAGGAATATAGAGAATAATAGCCAACAGGGCACTTCAAACATGGAAGGCATGGAACATAATGATTGAAAATATCAATAATCATAAAAAATTGAAAACAGGCTTTAAAATTAGCCCATATTGGGAAATGACGTTAAACTTGAAGTCTCTATTCTACGTTGAAACAGAGATGTTAACTTTTTATAATCAAATTATTGCTTCCTAAACGGTTATCAGACCTACTTCAAACATCTTTCATGTAACATACTAGCAACTGCTGATACTATGCATGGTGGCACATCAGCTATAAAATATAAGTGATGCATCAGACCTGAACATATTGTGAGCGTAACGTTGAGCCTCACAGCCTATGTACGTGACCATTGCAGGCCAGGGTGTGGTCGGTCGTTTTACTCCATAGAATGAGCTTCATTGTTGCATTTTGTGGTAAATGTGTTTTTTGCGGTAAATAAATGTTTCTAATTTTCATGGCCAGATGAGCCGCAACGAAACTGGTTCAATATTTGCAGTTGCCGGTTGCCAGGTACTTGTTTCAATGCATTTGAGGATTCTTCAAACAAAACAGCTATGCGCACAAGTTCAGACCAATGCAACACAGATCATTTCAACACGCAAGTAACAGATCCTTTCAACACGTGAGCAATAGGAAAGGAAAAACATTTATGAAGTTTATTTTCTGCCTGATTGATCTTGAGAGTACTTGTGTTAATTTTTACCTGCTCAATCAGTTTATTGGACAGTTTGTATCATTTTTAGTATAATACATCGCTGATTTGCATCTAGTATTAATTTATAAACTGGAATTTAAAGTATCATCCTAGAAGTAAAAAAGCTCGTAATAAAGGTGACACCATCATTTGGAACACGTATCGATATGCTCGCTGAAAATCTGCCGCTGAGCTCTCCGTGTTTCTCCCGATATTTTGAAATTAAAGGAAGTGCTGTATTTTTTCTAAAAAATTATTGTCATTCTCAAGGGATTTTGCCACATTGCTAGAAAAATTACAGAAGAGTAATATATATGAATTAACTCTTTCTCAGCCTGAAAAAATACTCGTTACGATTGAAACCAAATGGCAATTTTGCGAACGTAGACTAGAGGTTTACGTTTGCTAAATTCGAACTATTATTACTCAATGTTCTTCACCAATTTCTTGTTTGGAAAGCAAAAAAGGAGGAATTAGAGCTTTAAATTACATTCAAATTTGAAAATCTCGTCGGCACATGAATGAGTGCACCAATTTTGGGGTTAGAAAATTTTTTGAGCTCATAACTCTCTTTCAAAATTGATATTTCAAGGCAGTAAGTACGGTTGCCTAAATCATCTTTTCTCCATTTCTTTCATTTTACACAGAGTACTAAGAATGAATGAACGAGCATTTCTGTATTTTTTCACAAGCAGATACATAGGAACGACCCCTTAGTTTATTAGTTAACATTCACTTCAGCCGTGTTTGTCGCCTGTACCACTTTACCCAGTTCAAGAGAGAACTGAAACTGTTCTCTATTAACGTTTGAACAGTGTTTGTTAACTGTCCTAAAAGTATTAGGAATTTACTGAAAAGGGTAATATGACCACTTATGAGGTATAATTATGAAAACTATCAATTTATACGGTATTCTCATTTGATATTCTCATGGATATTTAGAAACGCAATCGGTTCAAACTAGATGCTCAAAGCCAAAATTAATATTACACGTTTAACTTAGTCGTTATTAAATGTAATAGAATATTGAACACTGGAACGGAACACCTCTTGAATGCAATTAAAAACTCCAAAAGGATAAACAATAGTACTGAATAACATTATCGTTCAATGGAATATGAATGAATAATACCTGGAATAATGTGATGAGCGATGTTAGGTAGTCACATTCAACTCATGTTAATTTCATACCGAGCAATACCACCGCCGAGCCGTCAGTGATGAGCGTCGGACAAAGAAGATTTCTAGGTAAGAAGTCAATGCTCTGCAATGTCAACAATCTTATCATTGTTCTGTACTGTTAAATTCATTTGTCCAGCACAACGACGGACGCTGGGTCTAGTTTTCTTTTATTCAGCATGCCTAAGAGTTTTCTTTAAATCTATTGCTTGTTATCAATCGAAGCTTTGTTTAGTGGATGTTCTAGCTAAGGGAGCATGAATTTTTCTAATTTAGGCTGAATTTGTTCCGTTGTAAGGAACAATATCAGAGTGAGGCGAATCCATGAACCAATCGTGTCACTGGAACGGAGATGCCAGAGCGCACAAATCGAGGTCACGCTCCTCCGGATGCAGATGGCGAGACGCCGTCGAGCGGTGGCCCCAACCGCCTCCATGAGTTCAATCAACAGAAAGATGAAAAGAATCTCCTCATATCAGAAACGTACGATTGATTTATAAGGCTTCATTTTCAGGAGCTATCCCGGTATTTTTCGAAATCTAAGAATTAATTTCGAATGTCATTAAGCCATTTTTTATGAGAAATAGTGTCAAATACTAATTTTGCTTGTGGCTTTTGACTTTAGCACCAAATGCAGCGTGCATGTCTACGGCTATTACAGAACAAAAACAATAATATATTTTTAATTCTGAAATCATTAGTCATTTCTCAAACAGGATCATCATTTGAAATTAAACGTACAGGGTGAATTTTCTTGGGTTATTAAGACTTCAAGCTGAACAATTTCTTAAAGTGGGACCATTAAACTCCATGTTGTATACATTACGTATAATATATAGAATTAAGTTACCCAGTTTCAACTTGTACTACGTACTCTGCACTGGATTCATATTGGAAAATTAACGATCAGTATGTATATAGCTGTTTACACGGCTGGCAAGTTTTCTTTGATGACTTTATTGAAACAATGAATTCTCAAATTTTCTTTTTTAGGACATGTATCTACTTCTCATTTTATATATCTATGTGCCCGCATCAGCGGTTGACGATCGTTGAAGCGCTTGACTTTCTATCAGACACTGGCGAGAGGATGGGCCTCAATTCCTGAGGTTTATTTCCGTGGCTAAAACATGCCTACATTATTATACTGATTTAATTAATTAAAGGCACATATGTTAGTTCCTTTAAGCTCGGATATAGGGTTATCTTTGAATCATATACATATGTTCGCTTGTACACTTGACACCTATTTTTTAGCAAGATCCTTACATGCCAGATTCCTTATGTAAACGTGCGAGTGATTTTTGCATTTTTTATATTTCTCCTTTCGCAAGGACACGTTATTTGTTCATTCCTTAACTTGCACCTACATATGTATCATAGTAGTTTCTAACAGTCATTTCTAGGACATGGACACATAAACGTATGGATCGTTGACTTATACGTGTGTGTGTTAGTACTACTGACACTCATTTCCTGGGCTTGCACGTGTAGGTAACAGTCTCTTGCTATAGAAGTGTGTGTCAGTTCCTGACACTTATTTCCTTGACTCGAGTGCAGCAGCAGAGGGCCCCGCTCAGTCGCCTCTACGGAAGATTTCTCTGGCCTACATAAAGGCCAGTGACCCGATCTATGAACGTTGCTCCTCGACTCCCCTACGACTCCTCAAAGAAAATAACACATAACTTCATTCAGTGCAAGTTGATTCATACATGATAAAAAGGGTTGATAAATTTTCCTGTTTTTTTTTCAGAAATTATTCGATTCTTCATCTACGATGAAGCTGTCTCTGCTTCGGAGACGACGGCAAGAAGTTTTGTGTCATGCTCTTTTGTAAAATAACAGCTAACTATGTGTCTTTGGGGGCTTTTGTAAAACTATGGAAATTAAATTCAGGTATTTTTCATGATTCCAAGATCGGAGAATTCTTATTAAAACTTGAATAATGAGCAGAGAATATTTAGCCTGTTACAACATTGGAAAAAACTGTGGCTGCGTCGCCATAGATCCTCAGATGGAAGGTCAATGACCTAGTGACTCAATCTATAGCTAGCAACGTTCTTGCCCAACGTGGGTGTGTATGCATTCCAGTATTTTGACGGGAGTTATTTGCCAATTATTGTGATTTTTTATGATATAATCGGCACCTCAGGAGACGACTGTGCTCATTTTCATCTCTCAAGGAGGTCAACCGGACAAAAATGAGGCTCATCACGAGAACTGTGTGACAGAAACCTATCTGCATTAGCATGCTCAGGTCTCACAAGGAAATGATTCCACGGCTGGCCCAGTGAAAGTCAGTCTAAATACAGTTGCTTTACTTATCGGAAATTCCCGATGAACTTTCGATTGCAGACGCTACGGAAACGAGACCGAAGGAGCGTTTCCAAATTTCCGGTACGTACCTAGAAGCCTTTGCAAGTTCTGTGGTGATTTTTTGACTGTTCGAATTGTAAACGGATGGTTCCTGAATCTTTTGACTTCCAAATATGTACGCATAAATTTAACAAATATGTTTGTCTCCAATGCGGTACGGAGAGAAGGAGGATACGCCGCATTGCACAGGAAGCTCGCAAAAAGGTTATCAGCTATTGCGATTCCAGTCCTTGTAAGCAAATTCATCATGATGAAGAATAATGGATGGCGGAATGTAATACTTCCTCAATAACTTACAACAACTTTTTGGTTATGTAACTTTTTCGATTGAGAGAGGTAAATTGTTGTATCTACATACTGTATTCATAATCTACGTAGAAGATTTCAGGCTTCAAACATAAGCTCCTTTCAACGGTAAACTTAATTGACTGAATATTAAACATTGTTCAATTATCTCATTAGTTGTGAAATGAACATTCTTGTTGACCAGCAATTTTAGGTATAACAATTTTTTACATAGAAAATTTTTTTGAACAGAAAGTTTTGGCAGTGGTTTGAATTTTGCATACAGCTCTGAACATGTTGTAGAATATATGATCAGGTCAAAGACCCGAAGAACCTCCTAATGCAAGCACTAAATGCAAAAATTGTGAAATTTTAGCAATTTCTGGGTCAAACTTTAAGTCGCAAAAAACCTTCACAATTAACAGTTCAGGTAAGGAGTCTTATTTGAAAAATGCAATTCATTTACCAATGACACCTGCAAAAATATGTAATTATAATACAATTAAATACAATACATTTTTCGGAATTATAATAAAGAATCAATAATTTAGGGTCTTTTGTGTCTCCTGTGTCCGTCGTACAAGAGAAGTATGCACTTCCAATACCTCGACAAGAAGGCTTGAAGTACAGCGGCCATTCAAACTTTCCATCACGCAATTAAAGAATGCATTTAGGGCCATCGGCTCGCCCGGGCGATCTTTTTTGATGCTCTTCAGACGAAGAATTCACTCCAATTTCACGGTAAAAGACTCTATGCAGTACAACGTTTCGCTCAATTAAACTGAGGTGAGCAAAGATGAAGTGCATTTTAACCCATTCTATGTTGGCACGAGTAATTTTTGCATAACAAAAATATCAGAAGCACAAGCAGCGACTCTTGAAGAGCAGAATCATTAGAATTTGTAAAACAGTGGACGTTTACACCATATAATAATACTATAGTTATAAAGTATCTACGAGGCGATAATACTAGTGCCAGCCATCATATATAGAAAAGCAAGCGTTATATTCCCAAGACTCCAATACCATTCTAATTATTTCATCCTCCTCATTAAAAGTCGCGAATAAAGTTCTAGATTGCTACCCGGTGATTGCGAGCTCCGTTCAAGCGCACGATGGCATACACGACGGAAAACTTGCATAGAATAATTGCAATGTTTTGCTTTTCAACCTTACTTTATATCAGACCATGAATGGAAAGAAATATTTTGAGACAATCGCCCAAAAATTGTAAAAAGATATACTTTGGTGCCGGCAACAAACGTTTTATCTAAAATAGAATTGTAAACCGTTTAGCAGCACAATTACTACTACGTTTGACAGTGTATTTAAAATCATTAGTTTCCCATATGATCATTCATTACCTCAGCAATTAATTTCACAGTGCTGCACATTTTCATCTCTTGTGTGCACACAATATGCGCCACTGCAGCAACATATGCATCACAGCAGCCCTCACTGCAGCAACATATGCATCACAGCAGCCCTCACTGCAGCAACATATGAATCACAGCAGCCCTCACCACATATATGTACATGGACTGCACGAGAGAAATCGTGACCATCGATGAAAATTGCACTCGTGCACTAACATACTCTCATATCACCTATATATTATGTACATAATATGTATGTTATTAATATTGCAATAAATAATAAATATAGCTAATATTTAATTAAAAAAATAAAATGTTCTCGTTATTTTAAAATGATACCAGTGTTCTAGTAGTTTTAGACATATTATTACTGTTACCTTGTTGCTTCACTTGTAAGAGGAGCCACACACTCATGCCTGGTAGAATAGTTTACCTCTCATCTGAAAAATTCCTAATGTGTATCTAGGTAACCTGAATTACATCCTCAGTAATTTCTTTAATTATTTTTTACACCAAAAGCAAAGTTCTAGATCGATGTCGTTATACACGCTAGCTCCTCGTTTTTTGTTAGTTTATATTTGGATGCTCATTCGACTGTCTCCACAAAATACAATTGTTGACCGTTGCGCTATCATTCGCCCAGGTGCTACAGTGTACGAGTATGGGAGACTTGAAGGCTTCGAACGCTCGGAGTCAGGTGCTATGCTCTCCTGGAAGCATTCCTTCGGGTGCATAAATATGGTTTTATTCAGTAGATAAACGAACACGTAAAACTTATAAGAATAACCTTAATTTTTATAATATTTGCGACTTGTCCAATGTCTTACGCGTAAAATTTTCCGCCTAATATGGTTTCACATCATTATCAAGTTTTGGCTCTCGTACATTTCAAACACTTCTTGGGAAGTGAAGGTGCAAGTGCAATAAAGCACGCTACTACAACAACGCAGCAGCTGTTCTTTTGATATAACTCGTCAACCTGCTATTTACATATCGACTTGTCACTCTTATTCATGAAATTTTACTTGGACAGTTATCTCTCGCTAATATCTTACATAGAGAACTATTGTGGAGTATACGTGTTATAATGCTCTATCGAAATCCATTAAAGTACTTGAAACTCGTGCTAGCAAGAGTTCTATCCTCTCCACATAATGCTAATAACTGCTTCGGAGAGCTTTGCTGTTCGAACATTTGGGGTACAAAACAAGTAATCATAGTTATAGACGCAAACAAATATGACAATGCATGATTGCAGTGCGTTTCTGTAGTTTTAAAAATTTACTAATAGTACATTCAGAAGGCCATCAATTTCATGCAAGAACCTACGCACGACGGCAAGAGAAGGTGCAGCATATCGCGTTGACACCAGCAGCTGCAGCAAGATCTCGAGCTGTGAGCGCTGCAGCCTGCCGCTCCACTGACCTGCTGAGGGCTGCTGCTGTGGCCTATATACAGCGCACTACCGCTGGTATCTCTTGATCTTTAACACTGCAACCTGTTCTGCTAGCTATTACGATACAGACAAGCCCCTATATCGCCTTGTAACTCTCAAAGAATCTCTATCTATTCATAGGTACGGTTTGCCATTATCATAACGTGAGCCTTTCCAGCAACTGATAACTCATAAAGTTTAACTCTTTACTGTATTCCGCTAGCCATTGCGATAAAGATAAGCTTTTCTAGCGTCAGATGACTCGCAAAGTAATGCTGCAATTTACTCCACTTGCTGTTACAAGAAATGTCTTTCCAGCGTCTGGTCGCTGCAGAAGTTACACATAACGACCAGTTCTGATTGCCATTTCGTAACAGGTAAGGTTTCGCAACGCCCGGTGATATTAACCATCGTACAGTGCAATAATAATACAATCGTCCTGCCATGACAATAAAAGCAAAGCATTACAGTGCTTAAGAGCTCTTAATGTTATACTTCGTCTACGACTTCGATACTGACACTTAAGCCTCTATTGGAATTGAAATAGATTTATTACACCAATCGCAGCTGGTTGTCACAGATATTTCGTCATTAGTTAACTTGTGAAGAGACCTAATCTCATCGAAATTGCTTCTACCTTAAAATACATGCAAACTATTTCCATATCTGGTCACTCTTCGTATCGCAAAAAGTAGTCTGTATTTTCTTGAATTGCGCTACAAGAAACCTTAAAGGATCACTAAACAGATATCGTATAAAGGCATTGGTATTGGTGTCGGGTCAATGGATACTCACACGACTTGCACAGCTTCTTCTCCTTGTTGTAACGGTCCAGGTAAAGCTTAGCAAGAGCGACTAATATTACTTGATCCCACACTCGATGCCACATGTTCTTCAGAGCAGGATGCAGAGATGAGGTGCCACCTCATTTTGAATGCCGTTCAGGTACCTCATATCACATTATTTTTAGACTATGTCTATGACAAGCCATTCTGAAAGCTCATAAATTGTGGATTAGCTAATAAACATACCATAATGTTCTCACTTTCTTATGAAAATTTAAAATTTGTGAACAAAATTTCAGGCAATTCTGTACATTAGCGTACACGAGTCAATGAAAACATTCGAGTCATCTTGATTAAAGACTATCCTTAAAGTTGTATAATCTAGTGGTGCGAGCTTTGCGTACGCAGCGACGGATATCAGCAACGACCTTACGTTCAGCGAAGAAACCACGATTTTAATCGCCCAACGAACAATGAACCTTCACGAGTTGGGAGATCGGAACCTCAGATGCGCACCGCTTGTAACCCTCGACTTGAGTCCTTGTTATTGAACTTACGTAGGTTGACGGTCGCATCTCCCTTTGCACGCCTCGCTACGCTCGCGTGTACGGATGTTCGGTTCAAGAGCTCGAGCTAGAGGATAATATGAAGGTTTGAAAACTTGAACAGGATGGCAATATCATGGTTCGAGGTTCACAACTGTCGAGGACAAGGTCCTAGTCAGTGCTAACCCCAGCCAGGACGAAAAGACGGAAGGTCTTCTTCCGACGTTCAGTGGATCGCGGTGCAGCGATGCAAACTTAAAAAGAGGCTTGCTGATAACGCACACGGTCGATTCGTGTTCAGATGCTTTACTTATGATGTTCTGAATGCTCGTGTACACTAGGATGAATCTCAATCGATGGTAATCGATAGTACAGTCGTGGTTTACGTGAAGCCGTGAGACACTCGGCAATATGCTTAACGCCTTTGGACCCACCGTCGCGTTATCACAACTGATACCAGGAGGGGTTCTCATTGTTGCGTTTTCAAAGCGTTGAAAAATGTTACATAAGTCGTTATAAAAATTATTTTTGATAACATAAGCAGCTTATAAGAATTTAAAATATAATCAACTTAAGCGATAAATTTGAGAACGTTTGGAAAGATATAATTTTCTAGAGATCAAATGAAATAATTACTGTCATCATGAAAGTATTTACGAAAAGTCTTGCTATCAAATTTATAGATGTCAGTATATTTTTACGCTAAAATATTGCAAAACTACTCCAGAAAAACGTTCTGTTCGTTCTTTACTCTATTGTGTAGAATTACCTTGTTGTCTTTCTAATCAAAAAAACAATTGAAAATGACTATTAACGCAGTAACTACAATTTATACATCGAAATAAATTTATGTCATTTCCATATGTCTACAAGTTAGTCCTCTTTTTACCTTGATAAGTTTTTCTTAATTATACTTAACACGTGTTTTATTCCGATGAAACATAACGATTACTTTGCTTCACTGGCACGCTGAGTTTAAAATACGTAATTTTTACTCGCTGTAATGTTTTATGCTAGAGGAAACTTATGAAAAGGGAAAAAAATTAACTAAATTTGTTAAGGGCGATTTTAAACGATTTCCTCAATTATTTTTTAAGCTAATTTACAAATTCCTTATCAACATTAGCTACAGTCATCACAGCCAGTTTATACTCAAAGTCGTGGAAAGTTTTGCATTGCCTCTAATTGTAATGTCTTGAGAAATGTCCACGCAACCGCAGACGCAAAATTTTTCTCTTAACAAAAATTCGTTCACAATAAAAGTGAAACTTACTTTGATGATCCAACAATAATTTCTTGCTCTACAGTATGTCGCTTTTTCCCGACAAGAATACAATTGCTGAAATACGCGATGCACATATACTCGTATATTAAAATTTCTCAAATTCTTGAGAATTTCTCCTTTTTGCAATATTTTACCACAGGCAATCGATCATTATCGACAATCTGAATAAATTTAATACTTAAGAGATTCCGTTTGAAATTAAGGGTTCAATTACCTCGACATTAAAAGAAAATTGATTTTATGAAGCTTTTGAGCTAGTTGATCACCCGGTAGGTCGCTAGTTCGTACATTTTGTCATGTACAGCAATAGAGGCAACTGTTAAAACGTCTCGTCGACAAAAACTTTTCATGAAAACAATTATTAAGATATAAATTTTCCATATGTGATATAGTAATCGCTTAATTGTTTAGCAGGAATTCTGAATGCATAAATTTCCATTTATCGTAAATATTAATCTAATTATTCACTATCAGCAGAGTGTTTTCAAGGGAATGATTTTTTTAAGCAACCATGACAGAGTGAATTAGAAATTTAAGTCAAACAAGTTACACAACTAATTAACAGCTAGGTTTGAAACACAAGCTTTCAGTTTTGACTTGCAGCTTTGAACTTCAAGCGAATATTTTGGGTTCAGAAGAAATTGGTCTAATTCTTCGATCTACTCATGAGTCAGGTATCGCGAGGCTAATATTCCAACGTAATTATTGTAAGACCATTTAACATGAATTTAAAATAACAGAGTAAAAAAATTATTTAAAAGCAAACATAAGGCTATATAATGATTTAAACTGTATTTTCTCTAATTTATTGGGCACTAGAGTATGATTGACTTGCTATCATATAATCTTCATGATTGTAGTCACTTCATTTCTGATTTCTTAAAACCAATGTACATACATGTAGTTGCATATAAAGTTAAGATTCAAACGTATTCACGAGAGCACATCGCAATTCTCAAACACTTGGTGTGGTAAGCCAAACAATAAGAAGTTATTGAATTAAAGATCATTGCTGAAATGCTCAAGGAGATGGGCGATACAGTTGATGGGCGATAATGCCATAGTTCGCTCTATTGGCATTATCTTAGTTTTGATCCCGTACATGCTATTCTTCGGAAGAGTATCTGTTCGAGTAATAATATTCAACAATCATTCACGCTTCTTTGTTAAATGCATTTTACATTCAACAACAGAGTAAGATTAGGGTACAGCGAACAGGAAGCGAAATGAAAGCCATTTCGCTTATAATTTAGATTTAAACCATTTGCAATTGAGTTAATCTCTAACCAAGTGAATTCACTACATATGTCGTAGATGTACAAACACAGAATTTGATGTGTTTCACACGCACAAAAAACATTTACTGTCCACCTCATTTACAGTAGGTGGTCGTACAGGAGCAAGGGAAGGCACATGGGGCCTTCGCCCTTGTGGAGTGACCGAATTTTCTTACATTCGGACCGTTGAAGCTCTCGTTCCTTTTGACCACTACGGCTCACCGCGGCAGGCAACGGATGACCTCTACGATGGGGACCAAACACTGACGACCGGCTCAGTTACTGTAAAGTCACTCTCGTCCTTCCAACCTCATAGTTACCAATGCACCTCTTATGGACGGTCGAAAATTTCTTAATGAATGTGTGTTCATAGTAATGTTATTCTAGATACACCTTTTCGTTCTTCTTTGCACTCGCTAACACTACATAAAACAATAATGATAACTTTATTTTGATAAAATCAAATCAAATGCGTAAGACTTATATATGTGAAGAGATACTAAATCTATCGACATTTAAGACAATTTAGAGAACATATTAAGGGCAAAGAATATAATTTGACGTGAAGAATTTGACTGGGGCAAGAGTATAAAAATAATATCTAACGAAAAATTGTCATATTCTCTCTTTAATTGATTGGTAGCGAAACAATGATTGAGTACGTAGTAAAACAGAATGAGCTGTTTATGGGCGTTGAGGCTTTGAAAATAATTTTATGCATGTAGTCACTGGAAAATGTGAACGATTCATAAGATGAAGAAGTAAAAGATGGATTGATTGGAAGAAACGCTAAATACTGTGTATCTTAAAGTAGCGCGATTTCCACAGGTTATATTTTTAGGTTAATAGTGTTTATTACTTTTTGTTTCGAAAATTTAGATGCGATTTGCATTTTTAAGTCCAGATAAATTAAATCTTGTTAAAAAAGTAGCGAAGTGTTTATTCCTGAGAGATGGCTTACATGCAACCGAAGAAGTACAATAAAATGGGTACTCAAAGATCATAGGATGTATTTCGTTAGTTCAGTTAATTACGGATTGCGTAAAAATGAATCAGCCGTCAGTACAGAAAGGAAATGGCGAGGCAAAAACAGTTCAGTGTTACGAGAGAACGTACTCAGTTTTCTATGAAGTTTAAAACCGCAAGAATGCTCGGCTTCCGCTTCAGGAGAAACTTGGAGGCACACACGCAAGGTCATCCAGAGTTCCCCCTCTTCCCTGCTTGCAAGGGTGCCAGCCTAGACTTCGGCATAAACACAGCCCTTTGCCTGTCTGTGTTATATTCTTGTTAATGAACTAAGATCTTAATCGCGTTTTCAACACGGTTATTAGGTCGTTTAAAAGCTACATTCCGGCACCTCCTCCCAACTCCAGAAATGACATTCATATCTTGCCTAGTTTAATTATCACAAGTTTGTTTCCCTAATATTTTGCATAAAAAAGAAGGAAGATTTCCAATTCTTCGTTTCTTAGGAACTTATGCACTAGAATCAGTGAAAAATATTGCTTTATTGCATGGGTATAGTTTAAGAAATGTGTACAGCTGAGGTAAAAACATTACGAATTAATCACTGCCAGATAAAGCTTTGCTTTTTTCTATTTTCACACTAAATAACTTTTCCATGTTTTGAATTCAGTGACGCTCATGCTTTTTGTTCGGAATCGAGACTGGATGCGTTTTGTAACTGTTACTTCCTCGTATTTTTTCCATATTTTCAAGTGATTTCACAAGTCAATTTACAAGACTGCTCTTTTCGCATAAATATTATAGGCCATGCAACTGCGGTTGGTGAAATAACGCTAATATTTGTGAAAAATTAAGCGTGCAAAGAAACGCTCGAGTCGTCATTCCGCCTCGCCTTAGCCGGAGGGAGCGAGGGTAAATTCAGGAGCTGAGCTGCGGCCCGACGTGCCAGGCAAGCAAGGTGACTTCAATGACTCATGAGTAATGATCTTTCTGCGTACCACGTGCTGTTGCGTGCAAGTCAGAGCGCGGTGCACTGGGGCTGGGAAACTCAACGAACATCTTATCTTCCCATCATTGTAAAAATAACACAATACTGAAGTACTCGTTAAACGTATAATATTTGGAATACCAGAAAAATGAGGGCTTCACATAAGAGGTAAGGAGTCCAAACGTATTTTAGAACTTACGGGAGAACGTTCTTAACAATGGCGAAATTCGCACATGGAAAAAAGTCATAAGAAATCCTCACATATGAAGGGAAAAAATAGGTTAAGGAGAACTAAACTTTATTTCAAAAATCTGACGTTTTAAATCTATCTACGTTGATGAATCAATGCGTAACGATTAGTAAATATTTCTTGTTCTAGTGATGTCAAACTGTCAATTAAAAAAAACACATGTCCGCAAAAAACTGAAGTTAAAAAATTGAAACATGATTTATAATTATGAAACCTAATTCGAAAACTATCGATGATGTATGAATTTCTGTAAAAAATAAAATACGGCTCGGGCGTAATGTTCGCAAGGCAGTATGGCGAACGAGCTACACTAGTGTTTCCTGGGAAAGACCATAAAATTCAGTGTGGGAGGTTTAGTTCAGACTGTCAAACTCCTCATTGTGCGTTAATGGGAGGGAAAAATGTGAACAGTGCAGACATTTCACGGCCGTGCGCTGCCGGAGCAATGACCCCGCATCCCCACATTGTTTATTGTCCTAAAAACAGGGAGAATGCATGTAGATCGATAACCTTTGAAATGCAGCTAATTTGTATATCATTGGCTAAGTTCATCGTAGACATCACATTTTTCAAATACAAATATCATCAAAAAACTGGATGAAAGCATATGAATTATACTAAAAGTATTATGCACGTAACGAAAATATAGGGAACATCAATGACTGTTCGCCTCTTACAACGCGCGTACCCCAAATGGCTTTGATGGAATAATAGCTAACGTATAAATAAAATAACATCTACGAACAGTTTAAAGTACGAGCGAAATGCTTACTTCCATAAAAATTAAAATCAATGAATTATTATCATCGGGAAGTTGAAGTTTGTAAAATCCCCAAAATAGCTCAATAATTTTAGAATTGAAAACGATGTAACGGAATAGTGATGAAGTGTATAATGATGAATCCAATTTAATTGATATTTCGTATATGAAGGAGCAGAGACCGGTACGATCACCTGCAATCGCAGAATCAGCAATTGTATTTCCCATAAATCTGAGCTCATATTGATTTAACAACCAATCAAACAGGCGTCACAAAAATACATTAAAACTACACGAATAATGTAAAAAAATGTCAGTTGTCATTATCAATTATTTGATATTGAAAAAAATGACAAAAATCATCGGTGGAATCAAATTGACAATCGATTTATTCACACTCTGTTAAATTAATTAGAAGGCTGTTGAATTAAACCCAATTACATCGAAAACAATTGTAGCGTGCAGAATTCACAATATCTGTATAGTCAAAACGAGTCACTTTTCGTCTTTGTCACAGGAAAGTCAATATCGGAACAAACATGCATTTGGTGCAGAAACAATCGAACCGATACATCACGCACTGACATGGTGTGTGTGTTTCCCCAATAGCACATCATGGTAATTCACATGAACAGTGACCTTTGTCGTGTGGTAATGGCGGGAGTCAAGAAGTGTAAGACTGATGCTTCTCTCTATTGTGCGAATCATTTCTTTCTCTGTGGCAAGCGAGTCAAGGTCAGCCCTCGAGCACAACTCTGCGACCGTTCGTCATCAGAGTCACACCTTCTGCCGAGTTGCCCACGTCTGCTCCAGCGTAAAAGGTAGCAAAAACAACGGCTATACTCAAATTTTCATTTGTAACATCGATGTAATTTTTGAAGATTATGTCTATATTTTAGGGAAAAGACTGATGACAAATACGCATGATTTTTTGGTTAAGAACGGAGCCGAAAATCTGTATTTTTCTGGAAAAGGATCAGATATATACTTGGATGATGAAGTAGCAAGATTACTTTTTTAGCAAAAATCGAGTAGTTCAGAAATGACTACAGGTGTGTACTAAGTTGAAAGAGCGCACTTCAATTTCATGGCAATTCACCAATACTGAAATTGCGCTCAATTAGAGTAGCTCACATAGTACAGGAAGAAACTTGACACACATTAGAGGCACATACCTGAAAATTCAGGTAACTCACATATTAGAAGCACATGTCAAACAATAAGGGTGATTCACATATTTGAGGCACATGCCTGATAATTATGGTGATTCACACGTTAGAGGCACATGTCTGACAAACTTTGACTGGAAACCAGAGGTAAAAAGTTTATGAATCAACCACCATTAAACGATGAGTATCTACATCAATGGGCTATAAGAATATGCACACAGTTCACAAGCAAGCTATGTAAATATGTGATGGAATAATCGTGCGAAGAGAGCTTGTCGCAAAGCGGATAATGGGATGCAAAAACTGTCCTACATTCATGTAACCTGTTGACCTCCACCTGCGACCTGTGAGTTCTCGTTACAGTGCTCATCGTGTTCTACTAGACACTTTTGCACTCGTAGAACATTCCTGCACTCGTAGAACACTCCTGCACTCGTGGAACACTCCTGCACTCGTAGAACACTCCTGCACGCGTAGAACACTCCTGCACTCGTAGAACACTCCTGCACTCGTAGAACACACCCGCACTCGTGTAACACTCCTGCACTCCTACAACACTCCTGCACTACTACAACACTCCTGCACTCAAGGGACACTCCTGCTCTCTTACAACACTCCTACACTTGTACAACACTCCCCCAACGGTATTAGTCCATTTTGTTTGGAACGAAAATCATGGAATAACATGCATTTATGAGCAGAACGCGTGGCATATTGCCATCTCACACATTATTGCAAAAATAACGAGTAGTTTCAACAAATGTGAGCTGCTCCTATAAAACGAGCAATATATGTTTCTGAAAACCATTAATGTGACGAGTAACTTACGAATTCAGAAGCAAAACCGTGAATAGAAGCTTGAAAAATACACGTTCTTCATGAGAGTCACAATATTCATACAAAAGAAAATGATGGTGGGATTCATCACACATCAAGCATTATGGTCTCTTGCTGCTTGAAGCCGCGTATTTGCCGCAAGAAGAAAAGCGAAGAAGAAGCTGCAAAAAAGACATGAATCGTCGTCATGGTGCACCTCCGCTATCAGCTCGAGTCCCCAAGAGCGCTGCCATTGTAGCAGAGGTATGGTCGTGTGGAGGTCAGCCACTTGGTTCAAGGTAGGTCATTGGCGCGATTCTTTGGAGGTGGAGCGGGGGTGGGGAGAGGATGGTTCACCGTCGTGGAGGAGGTGG
>VOMN01091225.1:0-10609 GCA_014899125.1 Orchestia grillus | reverse complement strand
AAAAATTAACCTTCAATATGGATCCTGGGCGTCCCTTATTTTAAGAAATAATTCTCATACTAATGCGTGATGCTTATGATATCACTTGGGCACACGCACCCCGCCATAAATGGAGGGATAAATGATATTAAATTCTTAAGATTCCGCCACGCTAACTCGAACATGAAACAATGTTATTTTCAGTATCCCTGATAAGGACTGCTTTAGCTGACAGTCTCACTATTAGTTTAGGAATACGTACCCGGGAATTTTCTTCGATCTGAATACTGAAGAGCGAGGCGGAAGAACAAACGGGGGGACGGACGGAAGGATCAATCAACCAACCAAGCAAGTAACACGAGGATATGTAACTATGGGCATAACATTCTCCACAAATTTAATGTGTTCGATAAGATTACCATTATCATAACATTGGACAAATTATGTGCAAAAAAATCTATAAATTTATTTAAGGAGACACCTGGGGATTTATTATATATAGTGTTGATATTGCAATATAGAGGTTTATAATAACAGATCGTTAATAAACCTTGGGTTATACAAGGAGTTACGGGAAAAGAGGTACAAAATTTCCCACCTACCAGAAAGTGGCAAACTAAAAGCTTGTGCCTCTTTGAAACTTTGAGAAAAATTGTTTTTTTTAGATATAGGTTTTTCGATGTTTGAAAGAAGGAAATTTGACAACAAAATTACTCACAAATTTATGATAATTTTTTTTACAATTTTTGTGAATTAAATGTACAAATAAAATACAATTCATTACCACATTTACTGAACAGAAATTCTTGAAGGGTATAGTTGAAATAAATGTATAAATAAATTATTATTAATTTATATGTTTTACATATTATATGCATACATAAATTATGATTTCCTTATGCATTTACTCTACAGAAATTGTTCAAAGTTTTCACCACCCTCAGTGATGCACTTGTGATGTCCTCGACTCTAGGACTGCCGGATATTGTGGAAAAGACCTGGCATTTCAGAAATATCGCCAGAAGCCGCTGCTATTTTTCTTGCCACGAGGTCTCTCATTCCACAGGTGTTGAATAAACAAGGTTTATCTCTTGGACTCTTGGGAAGTGATACGGATGATGATGATTTTGATTCAATACTCTCCAAACCTCTCAATGGTTCTGTATATCCGAGAGCTGCTGCAGCTCCACGCGTGCCAGCTCTTAGATTAATTACAGTCAAAATAGTCTAGTACTGCTTTCATAACATCTACGCGCTTCTGACGACCAGTATCTCTTTTGTTTATTTCAAAATTCCCGTGTCAAGTGCTCTTTAATGTAATTTTGAAGCCATTTTAGGACCAGGTGTGTAACGGTTTGGAAAACGCTCTTGGTATAACATTCTGGCCACCTGTCTGGCGTTACCATTAGCAGCAGAAAAATGTCCACTTACATACGACCCTCAGGAAAATTCCAATCAAGATGCAAGAACCACTGCATCTCAAATTCCAGCTTGGCTGGACCATCTCTTACCGTCACTTCAATTGATAGGGCAACCAGTTTTGAACAGGAAAATTTATCTATTTCGAGTTGGTGAAGAATTTATTTCTAGTCATTTTTGCTCGTTTACCTACTCTCGTCCAGTTTGGGTTCTGTGTACCTAACACTAGCCGCTCCCAAATATTTGCTCGCCAAAATGCTATGAAGAATTCAGCTCTAACTTTGAGAAGGGAAAAAATATCGCACTTCTTTCAGAGAGGAAGCTTTTCTGGAGGGCGCAATGAACGGCTTGGCTTCTACGAAAGAAGCAAAATGTTTGCAATGTGATAAAGTTTCGAGATGAAATATGTTGCTACGTATCACCCCCAACATCTCTCACGCTCGGTAATGTTAAGTCGTGTGGCCTAACGATCATCGGCATCAAGATCTTTCTTTCACGATGACAAATTGTAAGCATGAATCAATATGTTTTTTTGAGTCATGAGGATGGATAATGGCGGGCATACTTACGTTTACAAATACGGGATGCCAACTTTATCAATAAAATTGTTGGACGTGTAAACTAATGGTGATGGATAGGCTTTCCCATTAGGCAGAGTCAGAAGCGAAGGTAACTGTTGCACAGTTACAGTTCTTTTTACAGCTGGAATGGAACTAAATGTGTGGTTAAAATGTGCATTTAGATATTCCACAAACGATGGTACTATTTTCGTTCATTATGTCAAGGAATTTAAACAACTAACATTTAAGAAAGAAGTGCCAGTTCTAATCAATTGTCTGTACTTAATCATTGAACTCGCCTGTGTAGATAAGATTGAGTTACGAAACTTGAAATAATGATCATGATCGATATAAAAAGATTTTTTTTAACAAGATGCATTTAAATTAAGATTTTGGCACTTATTTCTTCAAATATGTCTATGAGTTGCATTGAGGTGTGCCAGGTATCTTGTTGGGTATCTTATTTGATATTTTTTTGGAGATCTTGTAGGGTATTTTGTAGGGTATCTAGTCAGGTATCTTGTCAGGTATCTCGTCAGATATGAGCACTGATACAAATTATTTTTCTGCTGAGACATACAAGCCTAGCGACAGCGTGTGATTAAACTTACTTCTAATGTGAGTGATGAACACAAACTAATTCACATGATACAAAAAATTGGGAGTACTTCACTCATGTAGAACTGCGGGTCAGAGGGTGTTCCATAAAAGGCATCAATTTTTGAAAGAATTTCTTCACGACGAGAACACGTTGTGCGGTCGTAAGCACCTCTCTGATGCTCCTCACGCAAGTGTTCCAAAAGACCACAAACCATCGATTTGAGTGAAGAGAGACAACAAACTTTCCGATAAAAGAATGTCTTACAACTCGAATATACGAAAGTGTCAATCAACTCAAGTTCGGCGGTTTTTATGGAACACCCGAAGAGAACTTTATGAAATCATCGCTCAACTTTCAAATTTTCAACCACGATATTTAATTTATTTAAACGCTTGACCCAAATCTTACTAGAAAATTGCATTTGGATGAATAAACAATGCTAGTGCATGCGAGATCGAGGTTTCAAATCTTTTCTACGATGTCCATAAACTATTCAAAGCGATGAAATGCATGTACATTCGTAGTTTAAAAACAGGCTCCATCAGACGGAGAGCTAATATCTATCGTTTCGCATTAACGGCGAATTCCATCTCATTGATTGTGTCACTAGCGCGGAACATTGATCGTGTCACAATTGTGTCACATCGACTGTGTCATAATTGTGTCCCAGAGATTGTGTCACAAACGTGTAACATTGATTGTGTTACAATTGACCTCCATTGATTCATTGATTGTGTCACAAATGAATCAAAGTATATACTCTACGAATTGATAATAACTTATTTCTGATGATACTTTGATTAACGATTTTCTAGTTTACTCATTTACTTTNGAACTTCAGGAGTCGACAGAATAAACAACAACCCGACACACAACCCAACCCATAAGCGCCTCGTGGAGTCACTGTGAGAGCTCTTACGGGCGGAACAATTTCCAATGCCTTATATGGGATTTAGTCCATTCTGACCAAGGCGTAAGTTCTGAACGATAAGTGCTTGTCACGAGCTCTTAGATGCGTAAGCGAGCAGATTAACAAAGACTCGAGTTTACAATTTGCGATACGATGCGTCAACCCTACTCTACTTAGCTCCCTCGGACTCGGAAATAAGAATCGCTATCAACTCGTGGTCACGCCGCTCTCCTGATGCTGCCCTTCTTCTTCGAGTACGCGCGTCACTCTGTCTCCTTCGAGTATGCGCGTGACTGACCGACGACTGACCACTCACGACTGACCGATGCTTCACGACTGACCTATGACTGTCCACTCACGACTGACCGATGACTCACGACTGACCTATGACTCACGACTGACCTATGACTCACGACTGACCCACTCACGACTGACCGATGACTCACGACTGACCCCGATAGTTCTGACGGAGGCCCTTTTATCCAAAGATGCCGCGAGCTTCCAGATCAGTCTCCATTGTTCCCTTGTCACTATACATGGGGCTATTAAGGTCACTAGGCGTCGAGATTTTAATGGGCTCCGCGCCCTAATTACTGCTGGTCGGCGTTTGGGTCCGCGACCGACTTGCGTTCGGCCTCTTTGGCCTAATTGTGGTTTGGGGCGCCGCCAGATCGGCCTTTCTTCGAGTATAAGTCGCCGTGTGCTGAATACTCGGGCTTATATACAAATGAGCCACATTGCTTGTGTCACATGCGTGTCACATTGCTTCCGTCACAAATGAGCCAAATTGATTGTGTCACATGCGTGTCACATTGTTTGCGTCACATATGAGCCACATTGATTGTGTCACATGCGTGTCACATTGCTTGCGTCACAATTGAATTGAGTCACAATTGATTCGTCGCGACCAACGCGCGTCCCACTCCTGCCTCCCAGTGACAGCTTTGCGTCCTGCAACAAATTCCCTCATGGAACTCGACACCGTCCCGTCGGGGACGTCCTACCTCGACCTCGCCGCCTAAAGCCTCGGGGCAAGGACGACAGTCCCGTTAAGAGGATTACGATTCACCGTCGGAAAATTTCTGATTTTTGCGACGAGTGCGCAGGGAATGACTTCCGTGGGCTGGATTCAAAAGTGGCGCTGAATAAATAGGCGACTCTTGAGCTGTCATGGCTTATGAAATTCGCTGAAGGCAATTCTGAAATTCAAGGTTTAACGATCACCGCTGATATTTTCATCGATTGCGGCATTTAAGGCGTTGGTAACATAAGATAGTTGTTAAGGATACAATTAAGGACACACTTTACAATTACTAAGATGTTTTCAAACATTTTAAGGATGTTTCGTAGCTTAAAAATTCAATGACCTTTTACATTACTAAATTGACCCGTTTCGCAACAGGGATCAAAACCACTATATGTGCAAATATAGCATTGTTTTTATGCTCTGTAGAAGTATGAAAAGAAACGAAGTCTACAAAGCATGAATCAAGTGAAGTGCTTCCTTATAAAAACTGATCAAAAGTTCCTGATAGTTGGGGGTATAATCTGGCAAAGGACGGGGCAAAGGCTCATGGGCGTCCGACCGTCGGAAAAAAATTCCTAGATATGGGCTTGCACCAACCTGCACCTCGTGTATTCCGAACAAGAAAAGGTTAAATTGGAGGATAGTTTCACTACAGAACGGTGGACGGAAGGGGGGATGGGAGTGACTCAGCAGCTTGTCTATGGTTGATGAGGTCCTGGGTTCGATTCCCGGGCTTTCATTGAGCTTTTTTTATGTGGTCGCGGAGTGCTTCCATTGGGAAAGGAAGATCTAAACCCACACTCGTCACTGCACTCAGGGGCCCTGTCAGTAATTCTGAAGCGTTCGTGACTCGCTGTGTTGTGACCCGCCTGCCCTGGCATGAAGCCTCATTTCTCTCCCTTAGAATTTACAAGTCCTTTGCACTGGCCGCTGCACCATGAAATGCAGGGGAAATTCTGCGTTCATTTTTACCATGACTAATTGAGTGATATTGCGTTGTTGCATGGATCCAAAGCACGAGCCGGTGTTGCCGAAGGGTCGAAAAATGTCCTCACTTTTTGTAACTTGAAAATTTTGGAACGAAAAGACTTAATTAAACTTACTGATCGCTTGCGGAAGTGTAGTGTCGCTTTAAACTAGCCGCAGGCATGTCACGCTTTCTGATTATTTGAGCACATGTGCGGGCTCTCGTTTCGATATTATTAAATTATAAACAAGAAGTTCATTTTTTGGATCCCTGTATTTGTCCATGTGCGACAAGCGAATAATTAAATTCATAATTTTCTTCCGAAACAACCATGCAAAATGAAAGTTATCTAAACTTCATCCGGAAACTACAACGAAAAATTCAAACAAACTTCATTCGTCACCAAAATTTGATGAGCGAATAAAAATCCTTTCCTCTTTTGAAAACAAACATGAAACACCAGTAATGTTTTCTAATCATGTGATTCTAATTTGTAGGGGATCTCGGAATCGTCCTCAATTACCTGCTGGACCTAAAGCAACACCCACGCTCAGAGCCCTGCAGTACCCCTCACTCAGAACACACGTCGACGTATTCTCACCATTGAGAACATTTCCCTCGTCGAAAGCGTCAAAATGAACAGCAATATCGCGCTCTGAGCTGATGTTTGGCTGCGGTTGAAGAGAGCAAATTAGTTGCATTTGATGATGTAATTGTAAAATAATTTTGTTGACAAGTTCGTCATCCAGCTTCCAGCGCTGCACATCGATGCCGTAAACAATCTCGTTCAGAGTAAATTATCTTATTGAGAAGAATTTTTGAACTCGATGCACGAGTCGAATCTGTCTCTATTAGCATCAGCGCTTTTGTGTGGCGAAGGTGCGATGCTCTCAACTGGTTCGGAAATTGCTCCGTAAAATAAAGTGTTCAAATGTTGTTTTGTTCCCTGTCTTTCTTTTTAAATTCAGGTGTCACTCCAATAATTGCTCCATAAATTCAGGTGTAGCCCTAATAATTGCTCGATAAATTCAGATGTCGCTCCAATAATTGCTCCATATATTCAGGTGTCGCTTTATAATTTGCTCTATAAATTCAGGTGTTGAAATGTTGTTTCATTAAGCCCCCTCTGCATAAATTCAGGTGCTGCCCAAGAAATTGCTCCATAAGTTCAGGTTTTGCAATGTTGTTTCATTTAACAAAAGCCTCCTCATAAATTCAAATGTTTTTCCTTAAATTGTTTCATAAGTCGAGGTGTTGAAACGTTGTTTTACGCATCACTTTGAGAACAACGAAGAGAAACTACCTCTTTTACCTTTTTAAAAAATGGGTGGGTGGAACACGCTACGGCTACAGATAACATATCTAAAAGGCTAAGATATATTTTACAAAAACGCCGTTTGTAGCGAGCATCGAGCTAAATAATCCCATTTCATTGGTTGCGCTGAACGACTGGCTTACGTGGTTTGGTTCAAATGATATACGTCACAAATAAATACGCCAATTGACATGGACACGACATGCGCCATGATGCCGGTGATGTGTCATGTCACGGACACTTAATGGTGCCTAATTTATAGATTCTACCTGTACAAGAAATTTGAATTGCAGTTAATGTTCAGGTAGGCTTCAAGGAGACAATGCCTCAAAATCGTTCAGTCATTGCTGAGGAGATTTACATGCAATTGGTGTGTAAATTTTATCAATATAAAATATGAACATTCATTCTTAGGAACTTCTTGACATCCGATTTTCTTCTCATCCGTTCGGGAAACAAAGTAATAGCTTGAAATAATGAGTTACATATTTGTAACATGAGTTTATTGAACAAAATGAAGTTGAAAATTATTCTTTTCTGCATAGGCATATTCAAGACCAAGGGAGTGGTGTATGTCATGTAAGTTGATGGAGCACTTAGAATATTATTATTCTCCTGATCCGTGCACTCCCTGAACAAAAATCTCCATTGAAAATAGGAGGTTGAAAATCTTCAGTTTATCCACATATTTACGCAACATGGGCAATATCTTAGGGAAGAAACAATTCAATCACCTGTCGAGTTACGATCGTGACAGTGAATTTTACTTCCATGTCGTCCTATCATCATTAGTTTTCAGACATCAACAGACTTCAGGATTCTGTACGTCAACACCAGCGCTGCCGAGGCTTAATCTCGCTCGTTTCAGTTGTCGAAAACGCAGTCAATTCATCTTGTCAAACCTGCTATAAAACCGAAACCTAATAAGCAATAAAATGACTCCATAAAACCTGTTCAGCTATAAAGCAATAAAATTTTATGTCGATCATAAATCCCACTGCGCAGCTTTCACATCTTCGAGATCTGCTTCGCTGGGCGAGTTTTTATCACCTTTTGAAAAAAATTATTCTTGCACGAGAGCGCATTACTCTTGGCGACGGTAGTCAGCATCGCTTGCACGCATCAAGTGGTGTTATTCTATACTAGATCGAGTGTATTAATGTATACTCGATCCAAAAAAGTATACGTTTCGAATTGAAAATGAATTGTATGCAGAAGCTCATTTTTCATTTTGACGTCCGCACATATTGGTAAGGCTGTGGTCTTACTAATTGAAAAATAGACTCGTTTCATACTTTGTATGCGACTCATTTCGGAACAAACAATTTTTTCATCCGTTTTCATCTTCAGCTTGGCGTAGAACAGAAGAATTTCTTCAAGAGGTTCGCAAAGCTTGGAGGCAGCAGCTCTTATAATTTTAAAACAGATATTTCTTGAGAACTGATTCCAAATTCGGAGAAATTCGCTAAATATTAAAATTGTTGAAAAAATTATAACATTCTGTCTCTGTTGCTTTCGAAATTGTTAAATAAAAAATATCAAAAGCAGAATCTTTGGAAAAGTCTTCTATTAATTTTGATTATTGCGGGATCTACAAATTTTTTGTTGCTGTGAATTAGATCTTTTTGGAGAATGAAAATACTTAGTTGAATCATCTACAAAAAAAAGGTTTCAAAGTGATCAAAACAAGCATTACATGAAAGGGTTCTTGAAAGAAAGAATTGACTACGCAAATGCATTGAAAATTTTTATCTCTGGAAAAAACGTGACTTGGATGAGTTGATTTCAGCATGAAGAAAATGGAACGCAAATAAAGGGTCACTTAGTCAAAGACCTTGGGGACGGGGATGAGGAAAGATTTTACAACACAAAGGCAAAGGTCAGACGCCCGAGATCAATAGTAAAGATATGTATATAAATTTGTTTATCGTGAATGACATGTATATATTCCATCAGAGGTTGATTGAATTGACAAGTCTTTCAATTGAGGGTAATTGTAATTTTTTGTTGTCGTTGTAGTGAGCAGCCGAAGTTCAATGGGAACGCTCAGAATAATGCAATTTCTTTTTTCTTTTCAGACTCAAATGCAATTTATTCCCCTCTTTTCAGATTCAACAGAAGCTCGGCATCTTCGTATTGGGAATTGTTTATATACAATCAAGTGGATAAATTACGTATGAAGCATGATTCTGCACCAAAGTAAACATCATTATTCAATTCAAAAAGAGCTGTTCAGAAATTTTTTAACAAATATTTGGAATGAACTAGTGAATAAAACATAATACATGAATGGTAAACCATTCCATTTTTTCGATGTGATCGTCTTTGCTGCGCATTGAGACGTCAAGCACAAACACAAATACACCACATCTGGCACGTGGTTGTAATCGTGAAATTAAAATCCATTTTCTCAACAGTATTGCTAAAATAACAAAATTCAAAAGTGTTCCTTCGGCTAAAGAACGATTTCAAAGATCACCATGGAGCCTCCAACAGGATTCAGCACTATCACATGGCTATGAATCGGTTCAAAATATAACCAAAAAAGAATTCAACGGTTCACGAGCAAGAATGAATGACTCTTAAGAAATCTCTCTGTTGACCCATAGGATTTTTATACATGCTGTGTATTAGAAGAGAGGGCATCAAACGTGCCCAAGAAGTTCTTACATTATAGAGACACTGCCTAAAACGTGAATCAAAACTGCGGCATGTATGTCTAAGCTATAAAATGTTTATTTCCAAGATAAATAACAGCAAAAATTCGGTTACGTGCACACGATATCGGGAACATTTTCTTTTTTAATGAAACATTTGACCGCCTGGTGCAGGACACACGACCCACATCAGACTCCTGCACCAACTAAGTCAGCAGTCCCATCGCCCCTGCCAAGTGGCGGACCCTCGGAACCGCTTCTTTACTTCGCGCCGAAATAGTGACGTTTGTGAACTCGAGCTGTACGGGAACTTCAGATTGACAAGGAATAGCGTTACTCGGAAAGATTTTTCCACGAAGAAGAAAAGTCTACTCGCCTGGAGTCCATTGCAAAGTTCTCAGGTGGAACGAGCTCGGAGTTGCAGCGCAAACGCTCTAGTAAACTGTTCCGAGAGGACAAAGTTTGCTTCAATTTGTTTGTCTTGAGGACTCTAACAATTTCCCTTGCAGCGTATTTTTCAAACAATACTAGAGTATTTTGAAATAAACTCGTTTATTTACGCACTTCTATATATACGCTTTTGCAATATGATTCTACAGAGGCTGAATTTCCTGTGAACAGCAGCCATTCTTCAAATTCCTTTTAATTCTGCCAACTTATTTTGTGATTTAGTAACTCTTTGCTTCATTGAACTGCAAACTGTAATTGATTGTCTCGAGCCGAAGTGAGAAGGAGGGAAATGTTGTGCTGCCTCCTCCTAGGCCATCAAGATCACCATACCATCAAGATCATAAAACTATCAGGAGCCATCAAGCTCACGCTGCTATCATGAGGCACTGAGATCACAGATCCATTGAGAACCATCAAGAGCTAACATGATTACTATGCCATCAACATCCATTAAAATCACAACATCATCAAGACCCACAAACATCACCATGAATAACGCTGCAATCCATGCTTTATCACGCAATCGGATGATAAAGTTAGAGTTATTTACGCACACTCTTACCACAACTGTACACAATCTAGCGAGTTATTCTTCAGCGGACAGTTCAGCAGTAAATGATTTTCTCGCGGTGATGACACCAAGCCATAAGTCGAAAACTACTTTATGCATTGCACTACGTGAACTTGAATATCTTGAAGTTGTTTGGGCCTCTATGCCCTGGTC
>VOMN01091218.1:0-13755 GCA_014899125.1 Orchestia grillus | reverse complement strand
TGTGGTGGCGGGGTGCGAGCCGGGGCTATGTGGTGGTCCACGTACAGTACAGCATGAGGATGATAGATAGTGAGGTAGTACATGCACAGTACGAGGATAGTAGATAGTGAGGTAGTACATGTACAGCCTGAGGATGATAGATAGTGAGGTAGTACAGGCACAGTACGAGGATGATAGATAGTGAGGTAGTACATGTACAGTGAGAGGGTCAGAGTCAGTGAGGTAGTACATGTACAGCATAAGGATGAGAAAAAGTTATGAGACGTTACTGAGTTGTGTGAGCCTGCATTAAATCATTTCTTAAATTGAACCTTCCCAGCGAAGTGCATTTCAGATTCAACTCTGTGAAGATGTGAGCTTCGAAAATGCAGTTTTTCTTTAAGCTGGAAACTGAGACTTAGGTGGGCAATAGCCCTCTCTACTACAGCCCAGGTGGGCAATATTCTAGAGACACAAAGGTAACCAACTATGTATCCTTATTGAAGTCACGGTCTCCTCGGGACCAGAGCTGGTTCTCTATCGGGAGAAATATCTCCTCAAAAGATATTGGAGTTTTTGACAGTTTGATGAGGGGTTGAGAGGACGTACGTACGGTTCTTTCACTAACAAAATCATGAGAACAAAGCCTCCCAAGTTTCCTAAAGGCTATCGGGTCCGTTGCTGTTGGGTTGGTCGCTATAAGAGGTGGGCGATTGCGAGGCATCGGGCTGCTATAAGAAAGTTAATTGCGATGAGGTAGGGATATATCTTTTATGAGGTGTGTGATTACAAGAAAGTGGGAAAGTACAAGAAAGTTGATTAGTATGAAGGAGGCACTGCATACCCAGTCACCACTCAATAGGGGCTGTCCTCACTTTTGTACGACGATTCTCTCCTGGATTGACGGAAACAAAAACGAAAAATGACAGGTTCACCCGTTGTTTGAAGTTTTATGGAGTTTTGTTCAGTCTGCTGAAATAAAACTGGATAACATTACTGACCAGCGGTGAACACGGGACCTTCCTTCGTCTGTTCCTGCCAGCACCCGAGTGGGAAACTGTTGTGGGTCTCGTCTTGTGAGACTGTCGTGGGTCATGTTTTTGAGAGAGTTGTGGGTCTCGTTTTGGGAGAGTGTTATTGGTTTTGCCTTGTGATACTGTTACAGTTCTTTTTTTGGACTGTTGTGAATATTTTCTTGTGAGGTTGTTGGGATCTTGTTTCGTGAGACTGTTGTGGGTCTCTGTTATGAAACTTTTGGGCGTCACTTGCTCGAGACTGTTGCATGAATTTTTTGGAAGATTGCAATGAATTATCTTCGTGAAAGAGTCTGTGCTTTATTTTGTAATATATGACAAAAAAAAGAAGCATGGTCCGGAGAACCTTTTCTTGTACAATTCTGTTATGCAACATTACAGCCCATTTGCTACACCTGAGGTATACGGTTAGCCAGTCCACTCCTCGAAGTGTTGATCATGTGCCCAGACAACATCCTGGTTGTAGGTCCAGCCCATTTCGACCCCAGGTAAAGGTAGGGTTAAGGAAGGGCGGGGCTGTGCTGTGAGGAGGACCGTTACCAGTGTACACTGGGAATGATGCAGTGTGCCAGAAATGTACTGGTGCTGGTAGCCTGGTGCCAGTATGTGCCAGTAATGTACTGGTGCTGGTAGCCTGGTGCCAGTACGTGCCAGTAATGTGCTGGTGCTGGTAGCCAGGTGCCAGTGAGTGGCAGTAATGTGCCAGTAATGTGCTGGTGCTGGTAGCCAGGTGCCAGTGAGTGGCAGTAATGTGCCAGTAATGTGCTGGTGATGGTAGCCAAGTGCCAGTATGTGCCAGTAATGTGCTGGTGCTGGTAGCCAGGTGCCAGTGTGTGGCAGTAATGTGCTGGTGCTGGTAGCCTGGTGCCAGCATGTGGCTGCAGTAAACTGGCAGCAATATGGCGCATCTAAAACACAAATTGGTCGTAAGCCAGCTGTGGCTGTGGGAATATTTGTTATCTAAATTACCACATTAGAATTGGCATCATGTGAAACCATTTGCAAAATGGCTGTACGCTACAATGAACTCCCTCGTGATAAAATGACTAGTCGCAATTTGTGATGCCAGTGAAATACTGCAGTTAAACGACATCCAACTGTTCCACTTCTGTTCTGACTTCGGAACACAGCAGCAGCAGGCAATATTCTCAGGAATTATTCCTACTAACCAGAACAGGCGATCCTGCCCCGACGATGAGCAAATGCCCCAATTTTTGAACATGAATTCGAATATTTTTACAATTATTGATGAAATAACAATTCTGAAATTGAGTCTTTATTTTAACGAACACATGGGATTTTTGACCCGACGTAAGCCCTGATGATGCCGCTGCGCCGCTTGACCCTCGGCCGCACGGCGTGCGGGGCCGGGGTCATGCCAAACTTCCCTAGCGCAGAAAATACTACTTTTAATTTACGCAATAAAAATTTGTTTCTAATTTTTTACAGCAATAAAAATTGCGTTTTTAACGATTTGGTTGCAGGTGGGAGGCTTCATTTATTGATGTACTAAATAGAATCATCAGTTGACAGCTGGTTGCGGTACTTCTTGTTTTTGTGCGTGTTGAGACAAATGCGTTCGAATTTGTAAGAGTTCCTTGCTCAGCCGTCGCAGTTCAGTACTGCGTCGTTTAATTTGAGCTGCAAAATGGCACTAAATTCATGAAGTAAAGGGTGGATGAATGGAGGTCACGGTGACGTCATTTAGTTCTTCATCGCCGTCGGTTATTATGAAGTGTGAACGACCGACCACAAAAGTTGGATAATCATGCCGAGCGAATGAATCATTCGATCTCTCTATGTAAAACATAAGTGTTCACTATTAACGGGCTTTGTAATGCGATGTTTTCGGCACAATTTCTGGTTTAGCTGACAAATCTCGGGATCTGTGGTGACGAAAGGGTCGAAGATGGCATCACAGCCGAGAGGGAAGTGAGGGTAGGAGTGAGGGTAGAGGGCGAAATATGAAGCAGTTTTAACGCTAAATTTGAAGTGGGGATTGCATGTGGACCTTCGAGTGAGGGCTGAAACAAAACTGAAGTGAGGGTTGAGTGCAATGAATTCGTGAGGGTTAGAGTGAAATGGAAACTTATGCAGAGGCAAGAATTATCTAAGCCAAATTCTATTTAAAGTTGAAGTGACGCATGATGTAGAAATTACAGTGCGAATAAAATTGAATACTAAAACTAAGGTTGATGTAAGGGTATGGGAGTGAGGCTGTTGTTGAAATTGAAGCGCAGGTTGAGCGTAGGACTTGGTATGAGGGCTGAAATATAAATGAAATGTAAAATCAAAATAATAAAATAATAGGGCACGGGCTTAGCAGCAGCACCGCAGCGGCAGCACGGCAGCAGCAGCACGGCACTAGCAGCACGGCACCAGCAGTACGGCAGCACCAGCTGCACGGCAGCAGCAGCAGCAAGGCAGCATCAGCACGACAGCAGNCGGCAGCAGCAGCACGGCAGCACGCTCCGAAGCCGTAGTTACGAGCTCGTATAGACGTCAGAGGAGCAGCTTTATGGTCGGCGGCTGCTGGCTGAGGCGGCCGCTTCTCTGCACCACTTCAAATGAGGCGGCCTTATTTTACAGGCTGCTCATAATAAAAGAAACCAACGCTTTAATTTGCCCGTGCCTCCTTGTCGAACTTTTCAGCCGATCGCCTCAGTAATGGAGAGCGTGCCCCACTTATCAAGCTGTGTCTCGGCGCATGGCTCAGGCGCGTACGTCGCGGCACATTGCGGAAGAGTGTGTCTGGACACATCGACGAAGCGTGTGTCGCAATCTGTTGGTGAGGGGACACACCCAATTTAATTTAATCGTCGAATTATCGATCATTTTTATCGGGCGCCGTAAACTCGAGGAAGTCCCCGAAGCCGCCGAGAAATGTTTAACGGCCGCCCGTGGAGTATGCAAAAATATGCATGAATTCATAGAGCTATAGTGACCATTTAGGTGAAATGTCGACGGAGGAAGTAAGCAATGTAAGGTTGTCCTGTGCCTTCGCAAATAGACTTGGCCGCGTACACTTAGCACGGCAGGAAGCGACGCGGGAATACGAGGTCGCGCACCACGCGTTCCGCCCGCACTCGGGGGGAAAGCTCGAAAAATTTCCGAGTCCAAAGTGTTCTAATTTTCTTGAAATTTCAGACTTCGAGGTTTCCTAATTTTACCAAAACGAAATTTTCTGAGTTTTTTTAAAATTTCACAGGTCAAAGTTTCCCGAGTTCACCGAAATTTTGATGAAGTTCAAAGTTTCACGAATTTCCTTTAAACTGACGACACAATCAGCCGTGCAAGCAACCGATACAATCAGCCGTGCAAGCAGCCTACACAAGCAGCCTTGCAAGAAGCCGACACAATCAGCCGTGCAAGCAGCCTACACAAGAAGCAGTGCAAGCAGCCTACACAAGCAGCCGTGCAAGCAACCTGCATGGAGCGGCGCTGCACACTACGACCCGGGATCAACACCACACGGAACGCCCGCCCTCATCCCACTCCGCTCGGCACAGAGCGTGGGACTTTACAAGGCCCAGTCGAGAATAACAGACATCAGAAATAATGCATCTTAGTCCCGAATTATTATAGTTTTCATTCAATTCTAAGGTAAATGCGTACACAAGCGGGTAAAATGTGGGGAAAGCTCTCACCCTCTTCCGTTCCTTTAATTATAGGCTCGTGCTTTTAGGGCTGGCGAGAGCAACAGTTCAAAGTTTCCCGAGTTCGGCGAAATGAGCTTTCGCGTGCGGGCACTGGTGCGTGCGAGGATATTTTCCTGCGGAGATCATAAATAAAGGAGCTGGCCGAGCCGAACTCTTCAATTTGTTCTATTTTGAGGCGCGCGTGCCCGGTCCTAATGCCCCACGCCCCATAGCGCCCCGTCTCGGTCCGGGGGTCGGTACTGCGTCTTGGTGCGGTGGGTCGGTACTGTGTGTTGGTACGGTGGGTCGGTACTGTGGATCAGTGCTGCACATCGGTGGTACTTTATTGACTTCCTGCATAACGAATAATCTCATTCATTACGTAATACACACTAATGCGCCGTATTCACCTTTATGTAGAATTACAGAAACATGTACTCAGCCATTAGCGTAACCAGGACCTACAGCAGGAGCGGCGCTGCGACGGCAGCGGGAGGGGGAGGGCAGCTCGCTACGGCACATGGGCCTCAGTACAAGACGGTGCTAGTGAACTAACAAGTCCAAGTGTCTTATTATGAAAATTTCATAGAAATTTCAACTATTTTTGGCATGGAATGGCGATTTTTATTGGGGGAATTCAAGGTGCGAGCACGCAAAATACTACCCGTGCCCTATGAATCGTCTAATTATTTAATTAGTGTTCATCAGTTATCCATTAGGTGTTCCTTTATGCGTTCAATAAAACATTATTATTAAATAAATAGAATGAAAGGAATCAAGTAATTGTCCAGTAATTGCCCATTCGTTGCCCATTAACTATGGCCAATAATTATTCATGAAGTATTCAAAAATTGTCCATTAAGTGTCCCTTAAATGTCCATGAAGAGTCCATTAATTTTCATTTAAGTGTCCATTAATTGTCCATTAAGAGGCAATAAATGTTCTTTTAAGTGTGCTTGAATTACCATTTTTTGGCTACTAAATGCTCAATAATTGTCCATTAAGAGTCCATCAATTATCCATTAAGCTGCCATTAACTGTCCATTAAAAGTCCTGTAATTGCTCATTAGGTGCTCTCTAATCGTCCATTGATTGCTCATTACTCGCGTAGTCTGAACTTTGTGTTTGTTGTCATACCCAAAAAATCCAGATGCACAGCTAGTAGCTATTGTACAATCGAGAGACGTGTGTGTAGCAAAGTTGCGTTTAGGAACTGTACAGAAAAGACTGTTTAATCTTTTCCTTGGAGGCCTACAGACGAACCGACCTTTCCATGTTGCGCTAGACGTGCTAACACACTGTGGAGTGATCGCTGGACACCGAGAGACGTCAGAGGAGGACGAGTTAATTAACTCGTTCCAAGCTCCAAGCGTTCCAAGTTCCCAGCATTCCTATCTCCCAGCGTTCCTAGCTCCCAGCGTTCCAAGCTCCAAGCGTTCCAAGCTCCCAGCGTTCCAAGCTTCTAGCGTTCCAAGCGCGAGTTAACTCGAAGATTTGGCATGCTCTCATACTCGTCAAAAATTGGAAACCTTAACTCGGCTGACAACGAGGTAACTCAGCTGACAAAGAGATAACGCGTCCGTGGCTAGCGAGTGATAAATTCAAAATCTAACGAAGGAGCTACGAAAAGAAGTGAAAAACGTAGGTAATCGAGCCAGACGCGCAGGACTTTGTGTTCGCAGACAGACTCAAATATAACCACAATAAAATACGCTTTTTGTATATTGTACATTAGAAGATTGGCCGCTTGGGGCAGAAACGCAGCATACCTCACAGATTGCCCTCAGTTCCGCTCATCTGAACAACTAGCGGAACTGTAGAGCGCAATCGCTCCACTCAGTATGTATATATGAATGTAATACACGAAGTGAAGCGTTCCTTGAATGCTACAACTCCACAACTCCTCGTAAAGTACATATTTTAACGAGATACGTGGTAGTACCTACCGTATGCAAATGAACACTAACGTGGGCCATTTAGGCAGCCGATCTTTCAGCGACAAATGGGCTTAGAGTGAAACAACACAAAGCAGGCACACAGAGCGGCAATACAGAGCAGCTATACAACACGCAGCTCCACACATCCGCCTGTCAATGCCCGTTTGGCCGCGCATCGCTCAGCGCCCGGCAGATCAAAGCTGTGGTGAAGGCGTCTCTCTCGCGAGCTGTTGATTTTACACACAACCTGAAGACTTAAACAATGACCCTCTCCCAAAGCTCGTGAAAACAAACAGTCTGCCAGCACGGATCAATTAGACGGCCTCTTGTGGGGCCCGATTGTTCTGGGCCTCACTCGCTTGTTCCTGTGGGGCCCAATTGTTCGGGCTGTAGAACGTCAGTTTGGCCTGTTCTGACGCCGCTCTGCTGGCCAGTCGCAGCCCTTTAATAAAACATCAGAGCGCACGGCACGCTCTCTCGAATGCATGTCTCGGGAGGCCGGACTCTCAGGGCTGTTGTTAACGCATTCCCTACATGAAAACCTGCTGTAAAGAGTCCCTAATGAAGTCTATCCTTCACCTCACAGGTCTTATTCCATATTTGGGTAAAATTTATTTCGGACGTTTTTGGCGGAGGTAAAGCAGAACTGATGCTAAGCAATGTTTATAGGGCTTCGGTGTTCTCGGGTGCTTCAGAAAATACATCTTTTTTCTCGTATTTTGGCGCAACAATCTGCCCCTGTGAGGGACAAGCGATCGTGATGAAGAGTGGTTTGTACCTTCTCGTAAGTGCCGCTTGTAAGCAGTCAGGATACAGTGCATGAATTATGTGTACACCGATGTGAAAGTGCACGCTCACAAGCTTGCATCTTACCGCCATTGGATTTTATTCAGACGAGCGATGTGATGAACGGGAACTGTCATGTGTTCGAAAATTGAAGCGTGAAAATAAAGACGATATTCGTAGAACGTTGGAAACATTCACAAAGTTGAATATATTGACATGTATGCCCACATAAATAAGAGATTAAGAAAGACAAATTTAAATTTCGAAGGGGCCGAAGAGTTCATGTCGCAATGAATTTTATTCAAAAAAGACCATGTATTTTGGTATAAATAGTTGACGATGAAAGCTTACGATGAATATATGCTCTGCACAGCCTATCGCGAATTCTGAAAGATCAATTTCTTCAGATAGATATGTAATAGTTTTTGTTCCCGTAGAGCTGTTTCTCGTTATTTACGAGTAGCTTTTGATTAACACGAGTACGTCTCTACGTCTAGCATATATCGCGTCGAAAATAAATTTTTGTTCATGCAATAACATTTTCTAAACAGACAAAGCGTTTATGTACATGTGAAGAGAACAAAACGTTCTGCTCATCAACTGGCTTGCAAAGTTACGGTACGCAAAAAAAACTAACGTGCTTGTTCCATGCAGTTTCTTTGCACAATAAGAAGTCCATTTTCTAGCCCACGATTACCTGCTTTTTCTTCATCATAAAACATTTGTGGGTGCATCAAGATTTTACGTACATACAGGCATACATAGATCATGTGCGTACGTATGTCGGTGCAGCAAGAGACAGCTTCGTCAATCAAGCCTTGAGTCGTGACTGTATTGATCAGGTAAAACTTGCATGCTGTGGAGGAAGGCTGGACTCCCACTGCACCTATCACAGGTGTTGGAGCAGCTCATCCTCGCAAAAGAACGAGCCAGACGCGCCTGGCCAGCTTTTGTTCAGCAGCTCTGCACAAAACAATTGCTTTACAAACTCTTTTGTAGGTGGGACGCCAGCACAATGGCTGCCCTTTTGGACGCAGGCTTTACAAGCCAAAGTTAAGGCGCATAAGCCGAGGTTATGTGGGCTACGCGGCGCTGCTATAGCGGATGTACGGTCGCTCTAGGTGCGCTACGATACGAGTTATCTTCCTGTAATATGCGTGGAGCATTCAAACATGGTACTCACGATGCAGCGTTGGGGCCTAAGAGAATATTATAGGTCCGAAGATATTGTTTTTGCCTATAGTACAGCTTTAGGAGTCGAAAAGAAGATAATGGTTTGGTACCCATGATTTTGAACTGTAATACAGCGTTAGGAACCAGAAAGAATATTGTAACTCTGAGAACAAGATAATATGGGCGAATATCATACATTCATGGATATTCCGTGAACATATGAAGCTATGACATATCACACCTAAAGACGAAGATCAACATGTATAATTATTTTACATTTTGACACGATTTTGAAACACTTTCCAATGCACCCTTTCCACATCCTCCACAGCGGTTACTTTCAATTGAGGACTTCGCTCAGCATTTGGCAAACATTACCCAAAGTTCGTTTTCAGAGCTGACGCAACCAGTTCATTGCAATATCAAAGAATGCCTTTTCTTACTGACAATGATTTTGCTGACGTATGCGATCGTTAGACTCGTCCCGACACAAAAGCTGCCATGCAAACGAGTGTTCTGAGCGTTGCAGCCGAACTCGTACACGTACGAGACACGGCAGACAGTGGCAGCTCTTGGGAAACTTTGGTTATCATGCATAGAGTACGAACTCGTTGTAGTGTAAACAGTATTGGAGCTGTTTTTGGGTGAGCTGAGACTTTCGTGAGGTACGGGCTTTGCCACCGAAGCACTGGTAACTTTTTTTTACTAACTGCTGCATATTACCACTACTACTGCTACTACTACTACTGCTACTACTACTACTACTACTACTACTACTACTGCTACTACTATTGCTACTACTACTACTACTACTGCTACTACTACTACTACTATTACTGTTACTACTACTCCTGCTACTACTACTACTTTTACTACAATAACTACTACTACTGTCACTACACGCCGTTGTGAGCTTCGAATAGGAAGCGTATCGTATTTCTTCGCCTTCGTTCCTCCCGAGACGCACTCGCCGGCGGCGCTGCTCTGCGCCTCTCCCACTTCGTAGCCCAGAAAATATTCGTTTCCGAAAAATCCACAGGAGTCATACTAAAATTATCAAGGCTCTCCAGGGTGAGTTACCATCTTCATCGTCTGCTGTACTCGGAAGAAATAAGGCTTATATGTTGTCTCAGCGCTGTGACATTCTCCAAAAATTTTTAAAAACAGTTTTGATTAAATTATCTTGAATCTATAAGATTGAGATTCCTATTGAGAGTCGAACATTTGATCTAAATTTGTCGGTACTGAAGCCTGATTTCTTAACATAAAACGTAATTGATGCACCCTCTTCTACTGCGTTTCCGCCGGTCTGCGGCCGGTTAGTCTGCTGGCGATATCTCACGGAAGGAACTCGGAAGCAGAGGCTCGTGTTCATGCCACGGAGAGAAATGACGGGACGAGCCACAGCGCTCGAGTGCGCTGATTTGTAAGGACTTCACTTGCACTCAAATCAACTCATTATTAATGACACACATGTCAGTTTCGTAGGTTTTTACGGGCTGCGTCACTTTACCCAATGCCTCAGTGAATCTGACATGACGTCAGATCGAAGTCCGTGATATCCGCGGTAGCAGATAAGAGCGGTCCTCTTACATCATTGTTTTAGAGATGATTTTAAGCCGTGAGCTGCAGCTGGGACTTCTGCTGCCCCTCCACCGTCTCCTCGTCACTCTTCTATTCTAACGAGATTTAATTCGACATCTCAGTTATTGTGCATCCATTTGAGGTCTTTAAAGCCCTATCGAAAGAGAACTTTTTATCACGAATAGATAGAAATTTTCCGGCACACAGGCTACTTGATGTCACCGCCCATGCAGTACAGAATGGAAGACTGCCGGAAATTGTCTGTCAAAAAACATCACGTTCATTACTTAGTTGAATCGCGATTCAGCATGAACCTCATTTTTAAAACAGCGTGAAATTCTTATAACGTGATCGCTATTGAACTCCGCCGTTCTGTGAAGTTTCCACTTGGTTGGAGAGGAGAAGTTCCCTTGCAAGTACTTGTGTGCACAGACAGACGAGCGCCGTGTTCTCGCGGCCGTTACAGATGCTTTCTGGAGGGCTTTGTGTGGTGCGAAAGCGTAGAAGCGATCCATTATCATTGCACGGAGACCATTGCAAAGCGGAGTGGCAGCAGGCACACCATTAGTTATGTGCTGTAATGCCTGCACATTGTGCCCAGCGCAGTAACCGCCGAGCACTTAGCAACGCTACCGTTCACACGTACATTCCAGGACTGAGCTGTAATACTGTAGTCGCAGAGGGTTTGTCTATGCGTGGAAATTGGTCTTATTCGACAATCTCCAGAGATATTGTCTATGCTTGGAAATTGGTCTTACTCGACAATCTCCAGAGGTTTTGTCCATGCGGGGAAATTGGTCTTATTCGACAATCTCCAGAGATATTGTCTATGCATGGAAATTAGTCTTACTCGACAATCTCCAGAAGTTTTGTCCATGCGGGGAAATTAGTCTTACTCGATAATCTCCAGAGATTTTGTCTATGCGTCGAAACTGATCCCAATCGACATGCAGTCTGTACAAGTTGGTTGAAGATGAAAAGCTGTTCCCAGTTTATAGCTGTTCTTGCAGCCAGCAATTCAATGTCATTGCCAGTCGGCCTACAGAGGTTTCAGGCCTTGGTAGGAATGATGTAAGGTGAGCTAGTCTTGGCAGACGACATTATTCATATGCAGAAAATTATGGAAAGCAAACAGAAAAAGGAATGTAAGTAGACACAATTCCACATTGTACGGGTGCTTGATACGAACAGATCCTTTGCATCTCTCTACATGCTGAGAATTTTTCGATATTCCTCCTTAGAAGACAACTGGAATAGAAAACCTGCTGAATTTTAACTCTATCTCTATTCGACGTTAGTAAAAAGCCACTTCATTTCACCAGACTCCATTTTTGCTTATGAAAGAATTGCGGTGGCTTGCGCTCTCTTGTGAGAATATACAATGCAGTGAAAGATATGGAATTATTGTGTACACTTAATTGCGAATTTTTCGCTACGAATAGAATACGTTCAAAATTTCAATTGTACGAGTTCATTTTTTAATGACAATTTAAGTTTGTAAGGAAGCAGCCAAATCCCCGGAGCGCTGGAGGACAGCCGCCTCCCGATGGTCGAGTTGAAGTCTGGGACTTGAATTAAAATTCACGGTCTACTGTCATTGCTTTTCCTTTTCTTTTGTGCCATTTTCAAATTGTTTCAGGTGTTTTTCCTTTTGAAAAATCAATGAACTTGAAGTTAAAAGAAATTGATGAACCTGAAGTCACCGTTGCGCTCTGACAGCTAAACTAATTTCAGGAAATGCTTCCAATGCTGTTCAAAGGATATTTTTTTTCATTTCTATCTGTACTAAGAGTATTACACATCGTAGAAGTAGTTTGACGTGAGTACAACGTACGCACTGTACCGCTATCGCAGGTGCCTTCACTCATTCCCTACAGCCTTGCCACCATCAACAACGTTGTAATGGTCCAGTACATTACCAAAAGTGTTCAACTACTTCTGTTGTTATCAAAATTCTTGCAATAGTGCTGTCACCATCAATAGCCTTGCAATAGTGCTGTCACCATCAATAGTCTTGCAATAGTGCTGTCACATCAATAGTCTTGCACGTCATTCCAGCAGTGACCCGCGCAAGAATGGCAGTTTCTCTCTAAGGTAAAGCGGTCGTTTTTTAGGGGCCGAGCTACTGCCGCTGCTCGACTCAAAGGAAGACGCGAGTTTTTTCCCGAGGTTCGAGCGTCGGGAAGAATGGCAGCGCGTCCGTGCTCCTCTGCTGGGCTTTCATTTCGCTAAGCCCATTCGCTACCGTCGCTCGCCCGTCCTTCTCTCTGCAAGCAAGCGGACCTTTCAAAATAAATAAATAAATGAATAGCAGGACACAACATTTATCAGCATTACTCGGGAAGAATGTTGCGCTTGAAGCTCATTTGCTTTGTGCGAGCGTGCGCTTGGAATACGCGCGACCTGCCCTGCCTTAGAACGGAGATCCTTTGCGACGAACACAGCTTCTTTGTCGGGGGCTTAGGTTCTTTTTCTCGCTCCGTATCAATCATGAGCGTGGAGCGAACAACGTTTCTTTGTAGGCTTCTTCATAAAATGTGATCACCTTACGAGAAATGCTCCCGATCAATTCATTATTAAACGCAGTCCACCAGCACAAAGACCACTTGAGGACGCACAGTCCACTGGTATGTCAGTCCAGCTCGCACCCAGGACTTCTGTGTTAGGTTCACTTTTACTATTTGACCACTCGAGTGTTGAAATTACCTGTGCCACAAGACCACTTCTGTTCTCAGTCGTAAATCATTTTTTTCCATCTCTTTACAGAACATTTCCGTCATATGATAACTTCCATACCTAGAGTACTTGGTGTTTAGATTATCTAGGTTTCTGACCCTCTAAATCACCCGCCTCACCTCTGCCTCATGCACAACACATCTAGATGACTTGACTCCAGTAACAATATAAATACTGGGCCACTTACCATATCGCCAGTAACAGCATATTGGGCCACTTACTACACCGCCAGTAACAGTATACTGGGCCACTTACAATATCGCCAGTAACAGTATACTGGGCCAATTACTACGTCGCCAGTAACAGTATACTGGGCCACCTACCATATCGCCAGTAACAGAATACTGGGCCACCTACCATATCGCCAGTAACAGTATACTGGGCCACTTACCACACCACCAGTAACGTTATACTGGGCCACTTATCACAACGCCAGTAACAGTAGACGGGTTTCCGGCACACACCCTCACAAGCGCTCTCGTTGTTCTCGCCGCAGTTAACAACGTGAACGAATGTACGTGTGTGTTCGTACATGTGTGTGTATGTGTGAGGGCACAGTGAGGGAACAATGCCCTTCTTATGCTAGTGTTTTGCCCTCCGCACACACGCACACACACACACACACACCCTACTCTCCGTGCTGCTTCGCCCGCCCGCTTCTGTCTGCCTCGGCTGGGGTTGTTCCTCTGCTAACAAGGACTTCTCGAAGTACAAATGCTTCCCCCAGTTGTGCAGAACAAAGTGTATGATCGCACCCGACGTGCAGTGCTAGATCGGTTCCATCAAATAGCCGCTTTACCGTCGTCCCAGGTATAGAGTGCCAGATCGGTTCCACCAAACAGCCGCTCTACCGTCGTCCAAGGTATAGAGTGCCAAATTGGTTCCACC
>VOMN01091217.1:0-17425 GCA_014899125.1 Orchestia grillus | reverse complement strand
TCTACAAACTATCCCTGATAGGCCTCCCTTGCCTTACTATTATCAAACGGCAGAGGAAAACGGTCGCATTCAACAGCTCGCGGATATGCGAAGGCACACCATGCACAGAAAGCGGCGACACCCCAGTGTGGCTCGGGCGTGAAGGCCCAAACATCTTTAAGGTATTCAAGATTGTTTTCAAAAATCATGTGGGATCCGTTTTCCAACCTTGAAGACTTTACCGAGCCTTTTCATTTCACGATATAAGGTCGCATGGCCCACATTGAATGACATCCTGCAATTTCTCACAATTGTGATCTTTGGAGTATCCTCTACTTGGTTCGTCCTATAGACTGAAGTCATTAGTTTTGAAACGTGAGAACCATTTTCTAAAGGTCTTTTCATTCACCACATCATTTACATAAACGTCTTTGAGCTATCTTACTGCTGAAGTTGCCCTGATGAAATTCGTACAGCAAATACTAGTTATTTATTATAATAATTATTCCAAATCCAAAAGAATATTATTTTAGCGATTTAGATGGCTACAAATATGTCACATATAAATTGAATTAAATAAGTGTAATCATGCCCTAAAACTATAGCTCAAAACAACGGCTAGAACTTTCGTAACAACCTGATGCTATATTCTAAGAGAAACCGACCTCGGACATGACCGCTATGGGAGTGCGGCCAAGCACGTTGGCCACTCGCCGCTCCACCACGTAGAACATGTACTCATCGTACAATAACCTGATCAGATGAAACGAGCCGAACGATGCAGCTGATCTCAGCGTCAGATCTCTGATGACCATCGAGCTATGGGGACAATTGGCACTTTACCGTCACGTAGTCACTCATAATTGGGAAAATCATCATAAAATTAAATTCTGTGATCATATTGTACAGGGGGGCCCAAAAAATGTTTACACTGTTTTGAATGATTGTTATTTTTTCGTTAACGTAAGTACAAAAATTTTATACGACTTTCCTATTGAAAATTAAAAATTTTATGGAGTAACTTACGTATAACCGAAGAGTTCTTTAATCTGAATAATCCTTCAATTACTTAAGTATTTTTCACCTAAAAGTGAATCAAACAAACTCGAGTATTTTGGCCATGCAGCTCACGAGAGAACAACGATCATTCGTTCTGGAACATTCTTTGAATATAAAAACATATTGCAAGTTGTAAGGCGGTTTCAACTCACCTTTGATGGACAAACTGTGACCAGGTTGACCGTTAAATGGAATATTGACAAGTGGCATGCTCATGGCACTATTCTGAACAGGAACAAGGGAAATTCTGGTAGACTCAGAACTGCACGAGCTGGAGAAAATATTCAAATCCTCCGACAAAAATTGAAGAAACCCTTCTCTTTTAATCCGACGTCATGGAACAAACCTATCGAGATAAACATTCCAGAGAATAGAAAAAATATGAATTACTATCCTTACAAAGAACCGATTTGTCAAAAAGTATTAGAAAATTATTTGGACCGGCGATCAAATTTCTGTGAATGGTTCTTACAGAAAAACGAAAGATTTGTCTATGACATTATTTGTCGAAGACTTTTGTCAATATTCCTTTTAACGGTCTACCTGGTCACAGTTTGTACACCAAAGGTAAGTTGAAACTTTATATAACTTGCTGTATGTTTTTCAATTCAAAGAATGTTTCCACAACGGAGGATCGTTGTTCTCTCGTAGCTGCATGGCCAAAAATTTAGAGTTTATTTAATTCACTTAAAATATATTTATGAAACGAAAGGACTATTGAGATTAAATAACTATTCGGCTGTAGCTATGACACTTCATAAAATTTTTATTTTTAATAGGAAAATCTTAGCAGGTTCTTACTCTTAGCAGGTTAACGAAAGAGTACTAATTATTCAAAACAATGTATACATTTTTTTGGCCAACCTGGACAGACGGAAGGCATTGGTTTTGTTGCAGGAATTAAAACTGAGCCCACTTCCAATGCTAATTAAAAAATAAATAGGCTTCATTGTAAAATTGCCATAGAAAGAGTTATGAATCTTCACTTCTATTCCCAGCCCCGCGATCTCCGAGGCTGTATTTCAAAGCTTACTTTGATTCTCAGCTCACATAACAGAGACAAGAGAGCCACGAAAGTTTCCGCTGCTGCTTCACACCTAATGAGTCAAGCTACTGACCCTTGGCCTCTAATTCAGTTTAAGACATGTTGTCTAATTTGGTATGAAGAAGCGCACGAGGTTCCCTTTTTTCTTCTTACGCTTTCCATGTACAGTATTTGTCTACTTACAACAGGAGCAATAAGAATTGTCTTGAAAGTCTTGTTTAGAAGACGCCGAGATAAACTGCAGTAAGGAATATGAAACTAACGCCCATTGTACGCTGCAAAAAATTTTATCGATTTAATTATTTTGAAAACGAAGAAAATAGGATGCATGCTCAGCCAACCATTACGGTTCTTCTCACGTTCAGTAAGGCTCGGGCTCGTGACTTATAATTCACCCATTAAACTAATGATCGGGAGAGCACCATTTCAGGTTAAATGGCACTTTATCCGTAACCTTGCACGGTCCGATCTAGACCAAGCAAGGCTTCAACTGCACCGGGACTAATACTCAGTTTCGCTTGAGTTCCACAAAATTCTTTTGAGCTGCCTCGGACTAATAGTTGGAAGTACAGCTGGATACATTGAGTACTGAAGGTTATGGGTCAATGATATTACTCGAAATACTGTGAAGACTCGACGTATCAACTAAAGAACATAGGCGTGATTTAAAGGAATCGATATATTATTTTTAAATATTGATTAGTACCTATATATCCCAATCAATCCTATGTGTCCCATTCCTCTCACCAGTTGAAAATTGGTTTACTGCAGGTAGCATCAGCAATAGTAGGCTAAAATCGTCGAGACTAATAACGTAGCTGAATAAACATGGTTAATGTACATGAAAGTGTTATTGCTCCTTTACTAAAATTTTTGGCAGTCTTCATGAAATACACTCATTTCTGTCAATCACAATTGCGTCTATCTCCCATTATTACAACGCTTGTGACAGGTCACAATACGGTTTCGTTGCTCTAGAGTCCTAAAAAATATATACCTTTCGAATAGTAGCTTTTCTAATGCTAAATTTTCACTGCACTACTGCAGAGTAACTGTAAGGCCTCCGAAATTTTAGACTTTTGTGTATTCTACACCTTATATACTATCATTTAAAATCAGACCCCATGGCGGGGACACATACAATTCATAACAGGTTATGTTAGATAGCGTTGGATTGTGCTTTGCATTTAATTACTGAAAAAATAATTTCAGCTTCAGGCACGCCTTAGAGGAGCAACGATTTAGATATGCATTTGTTACTTACCTGTAGAAGCTCCATTTGAGCAAAAACTGTCTGGCCTGAAGGGGAAAGTCTCTTTGTGCGTGGTGTGGCTCCAGGATGTCATCCACCAGTTTATTTAGCCACTTGGCCCAGTCCTCGAGGCTGCTCGGTTTCTGTAGCGTTAACTTGAAGTCCGTTTCCAACCTCGACACGATTGCCTCGTCACAGCCGCACACCCAGCTTGCCTGATGACGTCGATGACTTGTTAGTTGATTAATTAAACTACTCGTAAGTATCGCGATACTTATCATCAATCATCTAACCCATCATGCTCTAGGGTTGTCATAAATTTTCCTAGTGCATCAACATGACACTCTAGACAAAAAAGAACGACAGAATATTAGTGAATATTAGAATCTGTATGTCTATACGGAACGCGAACAGTGACTGAACNGGAGCTGCCAGAAAACGATAACTGGCTTTAAAGTTACAGTCATACTACGAGTTGTTTGTGGTGCGAGTCTTGTTTCAGCCAGGCTCCGGATAGACTCCCGAGTCCCAGATCCTCGCAAGAAACCCTCCAAAAAATATCTCAACCCAGTGAACATGCCTCAACGTGAAGGTTGATCGAAAAGTAACATTATTTCACACCAAATTATAGCTGTGGAAAGAAACATGTATTCATGATAAAATTTAAGCAAAAAATACCCTTGAATTTATAAACAATATATGTAACCGGCTCTCTTAATAATGTTGGCAGCATTAAATTTGAAAACTTCAGACTTGTTTTCTGGCGAGCGAAAGTCTTTATGGAGCAAAGGGGAACCGCTCCAACCACATTTGCTTCTCTCTCAGAGACACCCAAGAAACACCAAGAACGCGTACTTCGTTATTTAACTTTACAGCTACGTTCCCTAAGATAACAGGGATGAGCTTTTATGTGAAGGCATACGAAAATGAATAAAATGACTAATAGAAGGATTATTACAATTATAAAATCGCAACATTCTATTTTATCCATGTGAACTTAGGTTTCTTTGAAGAGTCTTCACAAGTATCGGTAATAAAATGGTACCTGCTCATGAACGTTATGGAAGTCCACTCGGTTGAGGTCTTGTAGCATCTGCTGGATCTGCTCAGCGTTGTGGAGCACCGCCCTGGCGGCCTGGGCGAGGTGGTTCAGGGAGGTGTAGCGACGCAGCATCTGGCCCAGCGACGATACAGCCACAACCTACCGTGACAAAATTATTAATTCACTACACTCGTTCGACTTCTATTTAAAATCTATCGTTACAATGTTATAGAAAAAAACTGATCATTGACTGAGATTAATTCATCTAAAACTACAGCTAATTAGTCAAGAATTGAACGCTAGCCGATGAAGACTGTCCCCAACTCACCTTGAGGTGCTGCAGCTGAGTCGGGCAACCCAGCAGCGCCTGCGACAGCCACCCCTCAAGGCTTTTAGCGAAGTTTCTGATGGACTGCGTCAGGTTGGTGGGGATGGACCGCAGCACGTCAGGGATGAGCACGTCTACCAGACACTGGTACAGCGCGTAGTCCGCTGTCTGAATGAACTCCAGGACTGGGGTCGCTCGCATCAACGCCTGCCCAATCCAGTATCAAAACTTACCCTGCGTATTTAAGTGAGAAAGATTCTTTTTCCTTCATTTTATCGAAATACATATATATTTTATATAAATAGATGAAGGCTCCTTCAACTCTCAGCACGAGCGCAAGGAAGAGAGGTCGGCGCGCCCCAAGATTAATCTGAACACACTTCCCACGTGTGTTCACGTGGGACAATAACCCCTTTTTGCCGTTCCGAGATGTCTTACTTTCATCCCATCGTTGTGGAGCAACTAAAAAACAAGTCTATCCCTAGCCAGCTCTGAATGAAGACTTATGCCTGTTCAGTACTTGCATATAGCCTGACCTTTGGTTACAGTAAATAATTAGAGCGCAAAAAATGATTGGTGATTGATTTTTTGTCCTGGTAGCTTATTTATTTGAGAGCCAACTGTGAAAATTCCTCGACCTGACCACAAAAGTAAAATTTCTTGGATTTTTTTTCATGGGCTTTCGTTACAAAAAAATTGGACATGATGGTTTTAGCCCAGATACAAAACAATACAGATACTCTGTTACATAGTGTTATATATTCGCATTACGTTTACATCACACAGGGTATAATACTTTTCCTTCCCACAAAACAGTAAAATATGTTTGAAAAAAAAGTAAAAATAGCGTTGTATTTCAAAATACATATACTATAATAGGCTTAGTGGCTTATCAAACATGAAGAACTAAAATTCACTACTTATGATTCGACAAAGGAAGAAGAAATTTATAAATTTTATACAGAGTTATATGTATTACTTAGCACAGAATTCAATCATTCAAAACAATATGACAGATTACGTATGTATTGCATTCTGGTTATTCCGTAAATTTTAATTCTGTAATGTCGGAAATTTTGTTTTCCGGATTTAAGGAGCTCCACTGTATATGCTACAATGCATAAATCATAACTCATCATTAGCCGGGGCAGAGAACAGAATATACCTTCTTTTGGACAAGCTTCCCCCTATCTGGCAAGCCTCTCGATCTTAAGAATAAAAGGTTGAGAAAATCGTTACGAACACAAGACAACCACAAATATAATAATCTCACGAACTTGGCCATAGTCAATTTTTATCTCTCTGCCCTCGATTACCAGGCTACAGAAATTTTTTATTCTACATGTACACAAACGCACAGCACGAAAGCTGTGTGTGCACAAACTGTAAGTTTGAGTGGTGTCTACGAAGGCATTATAACTGCCGAATGCAGCGTATGCACAACCTGCAAGTTTGAGTGATGTCTACGTAGGTATTATAAATGGGTCAGCATTACCTGTAAGGGCCCATGAGGTATTCTTGCAGCCAGGTTGTTCTCGTCGTCTTCGTCAAGGTGGGACAGGAAAGGCTCCTTCACATCCATGGAATCATTATTATTGTTGTTATTGTTGTTGCCGCCTATGAGCCAGAATTTCTTCCAGATGCTCTCCACGGCTGAAAACTAAACACAGGGGAGATCTTATTTACCACAACCACCATGGAACTCCAGCTCCATAAGCAATGCAAGATCGGCATCACAACTACAGATATTGAATACTGAGAAATGTAAAACCAAGATCATCTCATAAATTATCAATGAGGAGTGCCCACGTGTCTGAGTAATTTATCTTTACCTAGATAAGAACTGCGTTATCATATGAAGATACCTTGTGCGGGTCTTTCAGAGATCACTTTCATTCGCTCGAATACCATGGAAAGAATGAAACCTCAACGAACATGAAGGGCAAAAATAAAATAAAAAATTGAAACTGCTATGAAAAGCGGGAAAAGATACCAAGATGAGAGCATTGGTATGTCTTTTTATTCCTTTTTTCAAATTTCAGTTGAACAGTGATAACTAGTTACAAAGTTCACCAGCAGTTGGAAATGAACAACTGTGGGTTACCTCTCATCCTAAAAAATGAGCAATGTTTTGTTTTACATTGCATCTCTAGCGGAATTGGTGCGGCCCGTAACTCAAGTACTGGTCCTCACCTTGAGGGCGTGCACGGCGTCTTGCAAGGTACTGCAGTGCTCCCTGTAGAGGTCAGAGAAGGTGTTCACGTGCGTTACAGTCACACCAGGCGGCAGGGGGTCTGAGCCCCACTCGATGTCGGGGAAGCATAGCATGTCGCTGTCACCCAGGTACTGCTGGTTTGCTATGGTCTGAAAATTATAAACTTGATAATTTAAATTTCGCAGTAGAGTAAAGTCAAGGTCAGTGCACCTGGTTCAAACAATATCTACACATTGCGGATTATTAAAAAGAGCATTTCGCACACCGACAACACAGAACAAGTTTAAACTACAAGTGCACTTTAGCACTGAATTGCACAGGTCTTGATTACATTAGGCAACATCATGAGTTCACCAGGACTTGACTCATTTATAATAAAAACCTCCAAGTTATAATTCTATTCCAGTATAAATATAGAGAACAGTTATCCTCCAGACTACACTGAGCAAATCCTATTAACATGGCACACAGCAGATTCATCAGGCATGAAGGCACTTCACCTGCGGACTGGCGTCAGCGGGCAGAGTTCTCTCGTAACTCCCTTCCTCCTTGTAGGACGACCCCGTTTTGCCGGAACTTCCGTTTCCCTGTTCGACGCCATGATGGATGTTTTACTCAAGAAATTGTGTGACATGAATTAAAGACTTTAGATTACAAAATCCAAGAACCAAGGTAAAATTTATACCACCGTCTCCTTAGGTTATTTTCTTAAATCCAGTTGTTCATTTCTACTCGGGAAGATAGCCACTTTCGAATATGAGTATAATGTAACATACCGGTCAATCGCTCATACAAGACGTTTCTCAGTTACTTTAAATGCTGCAATATCACATTACGCGCTAGATCTGGTCGTTTAAATTACCTGACTAAGAGAACAGCTTTGTTAATCGACACGATCTGCACTTAACTAAAGAACTCTGATAGTGATTAACTCTACGCATCCTGCACTTTCGCTCACTAGCCAGAAGTAAACTAAACGTCAAATACCATGCATAAGTGGATGAATCAGACCAATTATTTGTCATGATTTTTATCGTTTAATTACAATGTTTTCTACAATATCGTGGCTTACTTTAACATTCTTGCATCATCTCCTGTAGCCACAGGAGGACTGAAAATCAAAGTAGGAAAGAGTTGCGTCACGCGACAACGATGTTCGAACATAGTATTGAATATCCTCCCGATATGAAATACAATTTTTTCAACTGAATTAACTTTGTTAACAAGTATGGCATAAAATCAGCAACCCATCACTAACCGCTACGTCATAAAATAAAGCGCTATGTAGAAAAAAATCAACAGTTGAAAATAAGTATTCAGAGTAAAATTCATTAGCACTCAATGATATCTATGTGTACAGCCTGATTTCACGTATATGATCACTATTACCACCCACTTTACGCTTGTTAATTCGATCAACAACACTACACCATAATTGCCAAAATAACTTGCGGCTATTCAACGTGTACCTGCAGTCGTTGCTACAAAACTGCTTGCTACCAAGCGCCCGCCCTCCCATACGCACACCTAGCACCAAAATTTGATCTCAGGTCTAACACTACACTGACTGCAAGACGGAACCTGCGACTTAGAAGCACAATTCTTAAGTTTTACCTCGCAACGAACTCACAGGGCACGTTTGAATAAGGTGCCACACACAATGCACTGAAACTCACCAGATGTTTAGGTTCTATACGAAGCATTTATAACTGTTTGTAAATAAACTGAGAACCCTTCTTCATGGGTAATAGTCTACTCAATTGAAACAGAGATACATTTAAGGGGAAGGAATGTCAGTGCATGGTCCTTAGTATATTAGTACATTCTGTACTTGTACTTCCTGAAGTGTAACACCCGGCGAAAATATTTTTAATTGGCACTCTTACTTTAATTATAATATAAATTATAATCGTTCAAACTTTCATAAGATCAATACTATTACAAAAGGAACAAATTTATATAATCTAGATACGTTTCCACGACTTCCTACCGAAGTGACCGACTAGTTCGAGGTATGTCAATGCTCATCAATTAGAGCATCCAATAGTTTTTCTGAGCACCAGTTAGTAAGAACGCAAGAGTTGAACTAAAGTGGGACACTCTTGTCGCAGGTTTGCGCTCACAAACGTTTACCTACTTCGATGCTGCAATTTTACACAAATTAGTGAACATATTTTTGAAGAAAAATCGTGGAGCGATTCCCTTATTTGGAATGAGAGCATTGATCTGAAAATTAAAAATTATCTACAGTGGCCTCCGGCTCACATTCTGGCAGGGTTCGCATTTTGCGCAATAGGTTCAGCCTACCAGTGCTCACAACACCCAACGTACCTAATCTGCAGTTAACCTTCCCATGACGTACAACCCTGTCTTGATTAATGATTAAAAGTAACCACTATCGCATTTAGTTCAGAAAACGAAAAACCTCGATTAATGATGTAAAATTAGTTATACGCAGAAACATTTTCTCTCGCAGTGCAGAGTGTCCGTTGCCGAGAGAAATCATCAATGTGCTCTACGCCGAGCTCACAACTTTTCCCTCCTCGTGTCGCTCCTAAAAAAGTCCCTTCGGGTACGCAAATTCTAGTCGGGATAAAACCCAGAGAACATCAGCAGCATCACCGAGCTAACATGCGCAAAGTAGGCAGTGAAACTAGCATGAATAAAATTCGGTACCTGTGATCCCGGCACCTTCTTGGCAGACGGGGAATCAGCGGAAGAATGGGGGGGTGATTGCCCCCCGTCATCATTAAGGCTGAAGAGAGGGGAGGTAGGCTTCACACGGATACCATAGTAGTGGTACTTGCTGTTACCCCTGCAGAGGAATAAGGGAGTGCATCAGTCGCCAATTAAAGCGATGGGCGACATCGTTCGCCCGTATGTACCAGCGTAGAGCATCAAACGAGCAATTTGGCCTCTGGAGCTGATTCTCCAGTTGTAAAATACAGTTTTGCGTCATCTAAATTTGAGTCAATGCCTCATGTTTGTCTGATACATAGAAAATTTACTCTGTCCATCAAAAACTCACCTGAATACGATCACAAAAGCAAAAAATAATAATTTTGCATATTAAATTCGCTAATTTAAGTCTCAAGTTTCCTTTTATTTTGATCATTCAATGACGTGTGCTGCTGAGCATAAGTCTACCTTTTAATTTTCGGTTAAGAACAAATGTGAACTCCAAGTTTTGCTTTAAACGAACTTGATGACAGTTGCAGTGGTTATCGATTGAGTTGCGGGAAATCAAAGTGTACAATCTATTGAGTCGAAATATTGGATCTAAGAGAGTTACAAACGAGGAAATAAATTCTTCCCAAAATCTCGTAATAAAAACACTTGCATGATACAACAATTAAGGTTCTAGTCAATAATTCGAAAAGATCTACAAGTCCAATTCACGACACCAAGGAATTGCTATCATATTTCGATGGATGATGAATTACACAAAATTACTCTATTAACTCTTAAACAAAGTGCCTCAACTAAATCAGTATCTGTGAACTTAGACGTAAGGGAATAGGACTCCCTGGATGGCCTTCATGCTACCATCAGCTAGTGAGCTGAGTCCCTTTCTAAAGGGTTAGCCAAAAAAAATTTCCTTACTTTCGAATACTTATAACTCCGTAACTAATGGCCGTAGAAACTTCTATATGATTTCATTTTTACCGCCATTCAATATACTTTCATCAGGTTAAACACATTCTGCATTCAAGAGAATATTTCACGAAGAGATGAGCGATAAGCGAGTCGTTTTTTGCCGTTGCGCTAGAGCATTTCTAAATGCACTAAAGATAACAATTCCAATTTTTTAGAATGGCAATACTACTGTATCATGACTGTACTGCATCATGGTCATCTAAAAAAAAGTTATAAAATGCCTCCACACGACCTTAAAGAATTGCCCTATCACAACATTTAAAAATGTTAATGGACTTAGAACCCATCAAGAAACTATTATAATATCAATGCTAGGAAAGAGAGTCCTATGTCTAAAGTACCTCGAAAAAACCGGTGGCTATCGATTAAAATGGAAACAATATGTTCTTGTGCTTGAGTAAAAAGTAACAATTTTGATTTAAAAAATCATATCTTCATTTTGCCTTTTTATACTACACATTTACTACTTTAATGTATTAAAAACATAGATTGTGTCTTGATAATTACCCTCGCGCAATGGCAGAAAAACACTCACTTATCTGTCATCTGTTCGGTAAGTATTCCTATAAATGAAGAATGGTTTAACCTGGTGAAATTTCATTGAATGGCGGTGAAAATGAAACTATGTAGAAGTTTCTACAACTATTAGTTACGGAGTTATAAGCATTCGAAAAAAACTCTTTTGTGGCCCATTCCGGGTTTTATTTAAAGGGCAAAATTCAAAATATCCTAGCGAGGTAATTCTGCTCATTTTTTTCACTGGGATGAGCCTATTGCAAAATTTTGATGTCATATATAAACAAAAAATCTCAGAATTTGATGAGCACCAAAGACTGCAAAATGATCCCACATTAGATGCGCGGCACCAGCGATTGCGAAACTAAAAGAGAATGCGGAATAATTTAAAAAGCTTATTATAACGATAAGATGCCGCAAGTGAATATAAATATACGGAGTAGGAATTGGATGCAAACCGACTGGCATAATTTCTGGAAAATAAGAGGTTCTGGTAATCTTGTATATGTTAGCAGCCGATATGGTTACGAGGCAGAGTTCGACTGAACTGAAAGACAAGCTGAGCGTAGGTGCCTGGGATTTGCGGTAGCAGACACCGCATGAGCCTACGCGGAACACACCAGACAAAAGGAAAAGTACCATGCGATGAGCAAGTACGACAGAGGATTGGCCATCAACCCAGAAGCACTATAAACGCAGACAAAAATGCATGTCATCAGTTTTCATTAGCATCCGCAACAATTAGTTGTGAACACTTACACACAACTGGTGACATAATCGTCTTTGTACAGAAAAAGCTTAACACCTTCAGAGACGAAGATTGGCTCTGATGATTCAGAGTGAGCTCCTGGTAGACGTTACTGATCAAGAAATCAGAGACGCATTTTGAAGTTGTTTAGAGCGGACAGACGAGCCTGCAGTTATCGAGTGAATAAGACGAGGTCTCCATAGCAACGGGCACAAAACACAGCGTCCGAAGGGTCGCCTATCTTACATAAACTGGTGAAGGGTTACCCTGACAACCGGCCACTCAACACACGGCTCGCTCGCTTGACCATCACCTCAGCAAGAACACTGCTCTGGCTCTGTGATATCCTAGCTCAGCATCGTGCTGCAACAGTATGACCCAGAATATTTAAGTACTGTTATAGTGTCTCAGAACAGTTCAGTATGGCTCCAGTGTCCCAGAGTAAAATAGTACGATGCCCTATAACGCTCTTGTGCGGTACAGCAAGTATGCACTACTCATACGTCTAACAAACCGCAAGTTCGAGAGGTTAGGTTAGGTAAGTACGGTACCGCTACAGTGACCATGACTTCAGTACATCTAGCACGAGAACGCAGTGAAAGTAGTAAGAAAATGGGAGAATTTCGCTCGTTATGATACTTTAATAAAGCTCATAGGCCTACAAGTTTTTCCCGTTGGAATAAGAGAAGTTAACTTTCCGTCCACTGAACTTCAATATATTAATTTATTTCTATCCATGTGAAATATTACCATGGTTAACAGATAATTCAAAGTTCTCCTCTACACATTTTAAATCAATTTGGAAAATGAGATGAAATGCTAAGCTAAAGCATTTTCTATTGTACTAATAAACAAAAAGAGTACGCAGTCATAAAAACATCAAAAACACAACTCGAGCCATGCTCCTTAGACGGAGGAGTGAAAGAACTAGCGCCATATCATTCTGACAACCGCTAAACCTCAACCCCAGATTTAAAATCTGTGGCATACACGCAAACGTAAAATAGAGGAGGCTGTAAAAAAGTATGAGATGTCGTTCTCCTTAATCTCTGGATGTGGCACTTCCGTTAAGTTTAGTTCAGATAAGGGGGATTCAAAGAATAATCGAAGCAACAGGTAATCTGGTGCCGTTGGTGGAACGGCAACCGAAGCCATATTGGTTTCTTAGGACATATCCTAATATTGACAATAAATACGTAAATTTTATTCTGCAAAATGCGATGTCATGAAATAATGCATCAAAATGATGCTCAACTTTGTAGAAAAATACTCCAACGGCACTTGAAAAGACAGCTTATCAGAAGAATATCTTGTTAAAATAAATTAGGGAACTCAGCAGGATGATTCTGGCTAAGTTCGGGTAAATTATGTGCATGAAGTTCGACTTAATTTTAAAATATTTCACAATCGTAATGCTCAATTCAAAAAAATCCTAAAAGATTGTACTTACAAGTGTCAGCCAAAGCGTAAGTAAAAGAACGAGCCCAAATATCTTATTACTTATTGAAAATCGATCGAACTCAAGTTCCTGTGAGTAATTCTATTCCAAAAACTTTTCGAATACATAGATTTCCTAACTCAAAAACACTCGCATTACCTCAGAGAAAAATCTAAAATTTTTATTTGTGATGTAGTAACTTACCAGTAATCATTCGAGTTCAACTATGAGATGCCTATCGTACGTTAAGTGTACGAGTATGTGTGCTAAAATCACAGTAATTAAAAATTAATTCGTAAATACAAATAACCTTTTACTTAAGTTCTTCAACGCACCAGTTTAATTTATCAGATCTCTGTTCCCCAGAGACCACACATACTAAGCACTCACTTAATAGAATCCAGTTGTTCCCAGCACAAAGCAACAGTGTATTACATCTGCCTCCCTCTCCGCCAGACAACGAACCTGGTCCCCAGCCGGCGCGTCCGCAGTCCCATGAACACGCTGCGTATGAGCTTGCCAAAAGAGGCCGCGTTCACCGGGTCCAGCTTGTGATCAGCGCAGTGTCTGATGTAGTAGTTGTACAGGGTGGACCGGGGCAGACTCACTCCCTCGGCCGGCTCGTAGTTGTCTTTCAGCCACTGGACCTGCACGCATGTAACGAATCGTCTCAATGAGTAACACGCTTGACTAAAAGATGCTCGTTGAAGCTGTTGCGTAACGAAAGATGAGTTATTCACCGCAGTGCTAATTTACCCGATACGATGAAGTAAAAATAGCATATCGACACAAGTTACAAAATTCAAAGAGCTTATTCCATTATAGAGTCAGGGGATAGCCGGACGAGTGAGTTCTTCGAGTAAAATAAGAAAACATACATAACGTCGAACCTCGGATACCTCTCGTCTCTACTCAAAAATTTCTTGCACGCAAGAAGCAAGCAATTTTTTTGGCGTTCTGTACGTTTTTAGGAGGAGGATATAAATTTATAACTATTCATACTCCAATGTCAGAAAAATATTATTATACAGTGAGAATAAAATCAATTTCATAAGTAAATCATTGACATTAATTGAAGGTATGATGAGTTCTGTAAATAAGTTAAAATATGCAATACAAATGTACCGAGAACATAAGGCAGCATGTTCGAATACAATTCGAGCTTCTGTAGCAATATGTACCTTCATGCTGGATAGCTACCTCTGGTTACCGTATCCTGCGTTAACGCTGAATTATGCTCAGAAACATAGCCTAGCTCTCCTATCGCCACGAAACCGACGAAACTAAACTAGAAATCTACAGGCGGCAAATGAGCGTCATGAGAACAGTCTTTCGAGAGCCAAATCGGGAAGTTACCGTGCGACTTCTAGAAAGAAAGAAAAATTCGAACAAAAGTGAAACTTCCTAGTAGTCTCTCCATCTGAGAGCTACTATTATGACGTTGTTTGGACAACCATGGATTCTGAATTCCTTGGCAGCTAAGGGAACCAGAGTCAATACATTCATGTTGCTGTGTTCATTCCAACCATTTTACACGGGATAGAAGAGAGCTATCAACAATCAATAATTTGCAGGAGTCACCTCAGCGAGCGAAACACAACTTTGCACACACAGTAGCACAGATTGTACATTCTAGTACAGTTCCTCCTCTTGCCAACATTGAGGAGACAGTACAACTCCTCCCGCACCGTTTCCCTTCCCGCCAACACTGCCCTCGCCCACTGAGGTCTCACCGAGGCCGGCGAGACACGGTTGGCCTGTGCGATGCTGTTGGTCTGCACGTCAGCGTCCGCTCCTGACACCACAAAGGTGATGCTGCCCGCTGCACTCTCATCACTCTGTGTAGGACACACGCAGTGCAATGGACATTTGTGAGGACACTTCTAGGATGAGCAATTTGGATGCTGGCCGACACACTACTAAGTGGACTAACTCATCATAAAATTCGTGATTGAACGCGTGATTCACAAAAAGAAAAAAATATATAAAGTGAAAAACGTGATAATATATCCTGAATTTCTTGGACTTTATATATATAGAATAATAAGGATTTAAAAATATTTTTTACTGCAGAACGAGACAAAAAACTTAGAAAACCTTGCCCGCCCAATTTGAAAATAAGTAGGATTCATCCCTTTGTCGCATTTCTATCATTCAGGTAATTTTGATGTTAGTTATGTAAAATAAAATGAGCAAACTGGTGTGATGTTATCCATACCTCGCCCGATACAATAGCTATCTTTTACGCACGCGGAAGTATATTCTATATAGGTGTAGGCTAGAGTATATGTATCGAGCTTACATGACAATTTTGTTGAAATAAACCTCGCATTAAAAAAATAACACCAATTTAAAACCTGCTCCAAAAAAACATGAACTGAAGAGATAAAATATACAAGCGGATAGTAAAGTATATAAATGAAATGTACGCTCGAGCAGAAAATGTATCACACACAATTGTGCAGGCACCCAATTGTGCAAAAAATGTTCAACTTACCTCCGACAATATCCTCTGAGGAACTATCAAAAGCAGTGCAATCCTAAATGACACTCAGAATACTTGTTACTAAACAGCAAATAAATTGACACATTCAAGCGTCATCTTACCGGAATTTAAGTTGCAACTCCAGCTGGAATGAGCAGCGCACTTAGACCGGCCTCACCCCTACATCGGACCTCCCTTGCACCTCACTTCACAAGCCCCCAAATCTATTCGTACTACAGTACATAAACATTTAGAAATAAATTGGTAGGACGGTGTAATCATTTCTTGAAATTTCACGCAGGATAAAAGTAAAAATTGAAGAAACTTCCGCCAACGCGAAGCTTGTACGTGCGGTGCCCACGCGACTTCTGGGAACGAGCTTGGTCAATGAAACCACGAATTAGCTTTGATTTATGTTCATTATTGGCACTTTCAGGTGATCTTGGCAAAGAACGAAGTTAATATCTATGCTTTTAACCCAAAATACCTCATTTGAATCCGCCATACATAAAAAAGATACGTCCAGTTGGCACGACAAATGGTAACGATACATGAAGAGTTGCAACCATAACGCACCTTGAGCATGCCAGGCCAAGACACGAATTAGCACGATCTTGTATAAAGTATCATGAACCTGAATAGGCACAAAAGGCGATTGTTTAAAATCTAAATTGTCATAATCGCGGTGATAGACAAAAATCAGATTTTGAGTAACATCATTTACTTCAACATACAATATCTGTTCAAACAGTGTCTCAATTGACTCGATATAAATGGATACATTTTTTCAATTTAATTCATTTGCCCCTTACTTTTCTAGAGATTATCTCTATCATAACAATATTCTAGGTGCGTATAAACTCGGACACACCTCTGGTTATTTGTATCTTATGTTTTAAGCTTGTGTTTACGACAGAGGGAGTGTCCACGAGTTCGCCTCCAAACAACAAAAAGAAGAAAATTTATTTCGTCTCGAGTCGATTCCGCAACCGGCATAGAATTTTTAACGGTCCAGTGACGAGCTTTTGAATTTGATAGTTTGTCACTAAGAAACAATATGTGCGATTTACACTTTCACTAGTATTAACTAAAACCAAAAATATCTTCATAAACCAAATAACACAGAAGATAGTCAACTGTTTAAAAGATCATTCGTAACATTTGTTCCGTAAACAAACTATAAGAGTAAAAAAACACCTTAAACGAATACATAGGAGAACATTCGGTAAATATATTCAAAAACTGAATCATGTATCAAAAATACAAGTCTTGGATGAGAATAATTAACAAACGTAAGGCCGCACAACGTCGGGAGGCGCAAGACGCCCTACCAGCATAGTCGCAGCTGCGTCAGCTAGGGCCACACACGTCATCGCTAACAGAAGCGAAAGAGACTATAAGAGAAAGCATGAAAAGTTGACGAGGGAAATGAGGATGCGCTCGAGAGATGCCAGCCCAGCGCACCGCTATGTGAGAGGCAGGGAGACTACCAATCAATTGGTGGAGGTGGTTGCCATGGCAACAGTTCGGCTCACGCAGCATCGTGCGCAGTGACGCCTTCTCCTTCTCGTTAGGCGCGTTGGCAGGCGCTCCTCGTAGTAGGCGCGCCAGTTCAAACTTTGAATCTTGAATATCTTGAAGTTGTTTGGGCCTCTATGCCC